>JAQZBX010021492.1:0-12495 GCA_029593785.1 Cabassous unicinctus
GCCTGCCCTCACAAGGAGGCGCCGGGAAGCGAACCCGGGGCCTCTCATGTGGTAAACAGGTGCTCTATCCATTGCGCCACACCCGCTTCCCATTTACTTCTTTATGACAAAAGTACTTATCAACAAAATTATAGCCAATATAGCTCCACTTTTTTACAAATGGTATAAATTATTAAATAAGAAATCAAAACCAAATTTACCAGCTACAATTATTCCTCGTTATCTGAATCTATTCTGTTCCTAAAAACACATTTAATAGTGGATTTATCAGATGCGTGTATTTCAGAAACTATATTCCATTATTTTAAGTGGAAATATTATGTTCCCTGCTCAACCCTAACCATTTTTCCAAATATAACTTAAATGCAACTTAAACTACCTACATGGCTTCTGTCAAGGATTTCTGAATAATATTAAACATTTAAAAAACCCATTTAATAGGTAATAGTAGATATGTTTATGGGCCTTTTGCAATGGTCTTAAACAATATGAGTTATGAATTTTCCTTATACACTTTCAGGAATACTTACTATAATGACTAAACAGTGAAATATGTTAGATGCATAATGAATATACATGCATAACAGTAAGAAAAAAAAAAAAAAATAATGAAAACCATTTAACTAAAAAGCTGTTGAATCAGACTTGGTGGTCAGAAGAGAATATCGGTTCCTTTGGTTGGTATTTAGCGGGTGAAGGTGAGTGAGAATGAGCCGGGAAGCAGTAAATGTCTGAGGTTCTTCCAGGTCTGGTTCTAAGGATCTGGTGGACAGTGTTCACCAAACTTAAGACTTTTGAATTGAGTGGGCTGTGAACCATATCCAATGCCATTGATAGAATAACTGAAACAAAAGTTTCCCAAAACAATACCTAACTTTTCTATATGCAATGCATTCTGCTGTTTTCTATTATTGTTTTTGATAAATACTGTATCCCAATCAGTCTTCACAGCTTAATACAGGCCGTGATTTCTACTTTGAATTTTAGATATATATTGCAAATTATAATCCAATTGTTAATTCACCATTTTAAAAATTACTGCAGGGAAGCAGCTGTGGCTCAAGCAATTGAGCTCCCATTTACCATACGGAGACCCGGGTTCAATCCCCAGGACATACTGGTAAAAAAAAGAAAAAAGGCACCCCATACCTGCACGGTGAGGCGCGGAGAGGCACAGGCCCCGCGCAGTGAAGTGACACACCAAAAAGATGATGACACAACCAGATAGAAAAAAAACCCGAAACATTGCAAAAAAAATTAAGGATGTCTGAAGAATCATTAGAAGTCCATAGTAATAAGTGTAACCACTGTGATGCCACTGTAGCCATGCATTCTTTATCTCTGAAGTACACTTTGCTCATGTTGGATGAACTATGCCAGCACAGCTCAGTCACTCGTGATTCAGAAGTTAATATTATTGCCAAACTTAAATTTTAAAAATTTAGAGAAAATTTAAATAATGAAATGTAACTAGACTCTTAGGTGCTATAATAAAATAAGTCATTGATAATCTCTATCAAGTAAGATGTTTGCATGTTAACAGCCTTTTATATCTTTGCATGTTTTAACAGCCTTTTGTAGGTAATACCCTGAGACAGCTTCTCACAAATGTCCAAGTAATAATAATCTCCAAAGTACCACTGGAGAGAGAGTTCTGCCTTATTATATATAAGGCAGTGCATAACCAAATTTTTTTACTGGCACTATGAAATCCACTTGGAAAAAATCAAATAAAAAGGTTGTGATTAGACTGGCAATAAAGAAAAAAAATTACCTTTTTTATTGCTTCCCAGTCTTGACCATCAATTTCTTGTCTTCTATAATAATTAATATTCTTGAATTTTGAACACACTTTGAAAAACACTTTTTAACCAAGATGAATATTAGTGGAAATTTCAGGCATTTGTGATAGTTAATTAAACTGGGGGTCTGGTGTGGAGTTTTCTGTTCTTAAATCAGTCACTACAAAAGAGGGAAATTCTCTGTAGCTCAAGTTTTTGCAATACTCTTTCCCCATACCCTCATAATCTAGTTCAATTTAATGAGAGTTTTGTTGCTATCAGATTTTTAAAAGGGAAACTTGAATAAATATTATTTCAGTATTGTTATGTTTATTTCATAAGTCAAGTTTTCAAAGTTGGGGTTTCCCTTGTAAGGTGGTGGGAAAATGGAATGTGCATTAAGCAAAGAATTATTAAAGACAAAAGATACCACATTTGTTGCAATATTGTTTTAGCTTCTCCTTTTAATATTTTTTGAGTCGTAATCTTAAGAATTATTCTAAATTAAGCGTTTTCCTTATGTGCACATTTTTCTTTTCAAAAGTCATTACATTTCTCTTGCAAAATTACGTAACAAAATGTACCCTATGCCAGAGATTTAAACAAAAAGTTACTGGCACTACCCCCATCTACTGTTCAAACTTGTTTTCATCTTTTGATTTTTTTTCTCTATGCTCAACTATGGTCTACATTTGAGTCTAAAATTGCATGTTTTAATGGGATAACTATATATTAATCTGTAACTTGCTTTTTTTTTTTTAACTTTTATTGTAGAACCTTTCAAATATATACAAAATTAGAGTAGTAAAATGAACAGCCATGAACCCATCATCTATCTTTACTAATCATCTTTTTTTTTTTCCTTACTTTTTTCATCTTCCATTTTATGCTGGAATATTTGAAAGCCAGCCTATTTCGTATCCCGCCCCCCACCCCCCACCTATTTCAGCATGTATCTTCAACAGATAAGGAATTATTTAATATCCAGTCCATTCTCAACTTTCCTTGATTTTAGTTGGTTTCTTTGAATCACAATTTAAATGAGGTCTACACCAGTGCATTTGTGTAGTATATCTCTTACACACCTTGCTTTTCTAAGTGCAGAATAACACACAGGAACATAATAATAGCAATGCCATGATATACTACCCATTCTCATGTGAGTTTTCAGATTGCTTCTTTACTGTTGCAAGTTGGTGCAATAAATTTCTTTATACAGTTATTCTTACATGTTGATGTTTTTAGTTCTACAGAATAGATTACTACAAATTAGACTGTTGAGAGAAAGTATTTTAACAGGTTATGTCCAATTACTTTTGAAAAAAATTCACATTCTTACTAGTAGTGTATGAGAGTGTTCATTCCCCATAATATCACTAGCCCCTGATTTAAAGAGGGGGTGAGGAATGATGGAGTAACAGGTTTAGATCCTTGACAGAAGAGAAACAAGTGAAGTGAGCTCTTTGATCACACCAGCTTTCTAGCAGGAGGCACATTCAGGATGATGGGGTAGAGATATGTCCCAAGCAGAGCACACAGGTCTTACTGTGTTGAGGAGATGGATACTGAGGTGGCTGGAAGTTGCAGGGCAGAGCTCTTTTTCCCCATCATTATAAAGATGTCATTCCTTTGTATTCTGGCTTTCATATTTTCTGATAATAAATTTGTACACCTTATTATCTTCATTCCTATGTACATAATATGCCTTTTGTACATAATGTTCCTTTGTATTCTGTATACTCCATTAGGTTTCAAGATCTGAGAGTCATCTATGGAATGATGTCCTCAGGGCCTGATGGAGCAGCAGCCCCATTCTTTGCAAATGTTTGCAAAGCAGCCATGCTCTCAGCCTGCCCTCTCATCAAGCACTGGCCAAACTCTAGGCCTCACCCTCCAAGAACACTGGAGTGGTGGTCAGACTCTCCCCAATCCTTAGGGAATAGGCTCCACCCTCTGAGAAAACAGGTGGAAGCCAGACTCTCTCCAATCCCCGGGAAATGTGCTCCAACCTCTCTGAAGACAGAGGTGGCAGCACTCTTCCTGAACAACAGGGCAGAAGGCCCACCCTCTTCAAACTCTGGGGGCATACTCACTCCTTCCACACACATGGCTGGGCTTGTTCTCTTGGCCCAAGAAGATGTCTTCAGTCCATACCTCAGCTTCCATGGTTCTGCCTTTGAAGTCATTTTTCCTTCAATCTGGCTCTTTTCTGTTACTTTTAGTCCAAGTTGGCAATGGTTACATCCATACAGATCTCACAAAAAATTTGTTGGTTTTACATGTAGTACACAGGGGTCCCAACTGTCTTCAGACCTTCAGGCCTTCCACAGATCTTTCCTGGATAACTGCATTTCCAATCCCAGCTTGCACTGAAATGGCTGACTAGTTCCATGTTCAGTTAAATCCTCACATGGGGTACTATTTTCTGGTGACTCACTTTCCAGATGCTCAGAATTTTCTAAACCATCAGTTTCTGGTTTCTTTATGTCCAGGATTTCATTTCTTAGCTTATCCTCTTCCTCTCACATTTCACTAAAAGCTGCAAGGAGAAACCAGGCTGCATTTTCCACATTTAGTTTGGAACTCTCCTCAGCTTTTTTGATGAAACCTATAAATTCACAAATCCAAGATGCTCATGAAATCACAAGGAGAGTAAACACAAAGAAAACCAAGATACATCATATACAAATTTCTAAAAAAACAGTGTAAAAGAAAATCTTGAAATCAGCAAGAGGAAAAGGCACATTATATACATAGGAATGAAGATAATACGGTGTACAAATTTATTATCAGAAAATATGAAAGCCAGAATACAAAGGAGTGACATCTTTATAATGATGGGGAAAAAACCTGTCAACCTATAAGTCCACACTTAACAATAATATCCTTCAATAAGTAAAATGAAATCAAAGCTTTTTGTAAACAAACAAAAGCTAAGAGAATTAATTCATCACCAACAGACCTACAAAACAATATCAAAAGAAAATTTCCAGGCAGAAGGAAAAACAGATGGAAACTTGAATCTATACAAAGGGATGAAAAGCAGCAGAAAAATTAAATATGAGTATATATTCTCATTTTATTCTCTTCAGAAAACAATTGACTTTTTAAAGCAAAATTAATAACAATGTATCATGGGATTATATTTATGGACATTTAACATATGTAAACAATAGCAGAAAAGATGGTGGGGTAAAGAGAATGGAAGTATACTGTCTTAAAGTTCCCACAATACACACAACATATAATAATATATGAAGATAGACTTTGAAAGTTAAAGAAAGTGGAGTGGAATTATATTCAATTAGCCAATGGTGGAAATAAAATGGAATGTAAAAATTAATCAAAAGAAGGCAAGAAGGAAAAAATAAAGGAACAAAGGATAAATGCTTCAAGCAGAAACAAAGAACAAGATGGTAAATACAAACCCAAGCATATCTATAATTACAAAAAAATGTTAATAATCTAAACACTCCAATAAAAGACATACTGTCAGATTGGTTAAAAGACAAGAGACAATTTAAAGAAACAGATTAAAAGTAAAAAGTATATACCTATATATAGGTTAAACATACAAAAAATATATCATGAAAACACGAATCATAAGAACACTGAAATGGCTATATTGGTGTAAAACAAATTGACTTCAAAACAAAGAATTTACCATGGATATAAAGTGATATCTTATGATAATTGTATTAGTCAGCCAAAGGGGGTGCTGATGCAAAGTACCAGAACTCTGTTGGCTTTTACAAAGGCTATTTATTTGGGGTAGAAGCTTACAGTTACCAGGCCCTAAACAGTCCAACTCAAGGTACCAGAAGAGGAACTTTCTCACCCAAAGTCTGTTGCCATGTGTTGATGCAAGATGGTGGGCAATGTCTGAATGAGTTCAGCCTCCCTCCTTCCTCTTAAGGCTCTGTGGTCCCAGCTTCTTCCAATCTCAGTTTTAGGCTGGCATAAGGCTCATCTCTCTTCCCAAGGCTCATCTGTTTCCAGGCTTAGCTGCTCTGCTCTCTCCACAAGGCCAGCTGTAAACTATCAGGTGAACAGTTCAGTCTCTCCCTGGGGCTCCAGCATCAAAACTAAATCTCTCTCTCCTCTGCCGTGTCATTTTCTCTGTAAGTCCCTGCCCACCAAGAAAGCAGGGACTCAACATCCTACTGACATGGCCAAATCAAAGCCGTAATCATAATTTAGTCAAGTAAAGTGAAACCTCTGAATCTAATACAATCTAATACACCCAGAGGAATAGACAAGTTTAAAAACACAATCCAATATCTATTTTTGGAATTCATAAACAATGCCAAACTGCCACAATAATAAAAGGGTCAATTCACCAAGAAGACATAACAATCGTCCCAGTATATGCACCAATTTGCAGGGCTTAAAAATACATTAACAACTGACAGAATTGAAGAGAAATAGGCAAACCCACAATTATATTTGGAGCTGTAAACACTGTTCTCCCTGTGATTTATAAAACAAGAATATAGAGAATCAGCAAAGAGAGGTAATTTGAAAAACTTGACTTGAAAAACACTTATCAACCAACTTGCCCTAATTTATATTGATAAAATCAATTACCAAACAGAAGCAGAATACACTCTGTTTTCACTCTACTAGGAATATGCCCCCTATATTAGTCTGAGTTCTCTAGAGAAACAGAATTGACAGGAAATGTCTGTAAATACTATGAGATTTTATAAAATTGTCTCATGTGACTGTGGGTATGCACAAGCCCAAATTCTGTAGGGCAGGCTGTAAGATGGGAATTCCAATGAAAGTTTTCAATGAATTTCCCATGAGAAGTTTTCTGGCTGAAGTAGAAATGAAAATTCTCTTCTGACTGCTAAAATCATCACTTCTCCTTTTAAAGCCTTCAGCTAATTGGATGAGATATCTCTCATTGTTGGAGGCAATCTCAGTTTATTGTAGATGTAATCAGCCATAGATGCAATCAACTTAATGATGATTTAAGTCCACAAAATGTCATCACAGTAACAATTGGGCCACTGCTTTTTTGACCAAACAAGTGGGTACCATTACTTGGCCAAGTTGATACATGAACTAACTATCACACCTCCAACACTGATTATATGCTGAGCCATTAAAGAGGTGTCAATAAATTTAAAAGGATTCAAGTCATATAGAATATGTTCTCCAACCACAATGGAATTAAAGTAGAAGTAAATGACAAAATCTGAGATTATTTGGAAATTAAGAAACACACTTTTAACCCCATGGGCCAAAGAAAAAAATCAAAAGAGAAATTAGAAAACATTTGGAATGCAATGAAAATGAAAACTCAGAATGTCAAAGTTTGTGGGATCTAACTAAACCAGTGCTTAGAAAGAAATGTATACCTTTACATACTTTATATTAGAAAAAGAAGGAAGGCCAAAATTAATGAATTAAGCTTTCACCTTAAGAAGATAGGAAAAGAAGAATAAAATCAAACTGAAATTCAGTATAAAGAAGGAAAGAATAAAGGTAAGAACAAAAATCAATGAAATACGATGTCAGTAAAAATGGTGGATTAAGAATATTTTAAAAGAGGCTGAATATCAGTAAGAAACATGAAATTTTGGGGGTTTTAACTTGCCCTATTCATTCCTAACAAATGAATAATAGGAGTTTCAGAGTGATAAAAGAGAGGTGGGCATAAAATTTACTTCAAGATATAATGTATGAAAACTTCACAAATTTGTTGACAAAGTTTTATCTACATACCCAAGAAGCTCAATGAATAAGTAGGATAAACTCATAGAATATCATAGGATAAACTCAATAATATTAGCAGCTGATTTTTTATCAGAAAACATGGCTGTCAGAAGTCAATGGATTAACATATTCAAAGTTCTTAAAACAACTGTCAACCAGGAATTCCTCATCTGGCAAAACTATCTTTCAGAAATGAAGGATATACTAATACATTCCTAGATAAACAAAAAGAGATTTCATTGCTAGCAGAACTGCTCTACAGGCTGAAATGAAAGGACATGAGACAGTAACTTGAATCCACAAGAAGAAATAAAGAACACCAGTAAAAGTATCTACATAGGTAAACATCAAAAATAGTATAAATGTATGTTTTGTTTTGCAGCTCCTTTTTCTTCCTACCTCATTTAGAAGACAACTGTAAAAATCAATAATTATAAACCTGTGTTGGTGGGTATATAATGAAAAAAGATATTTGTATGGCAATAATATTACAAAAGAAAGAGGAAGAACTAGATCTACATAGAAACAAATTTTTGCATAGAATTGTAATTAAGTTAGTATTAATCCAAACTAGATCTTTATAAATTAAGATGTTTAATGTAATACTCAGAGAAACCGATAAGAAAATAAGTGTGTATATATAAAGACACAACAAGGATATTATAATGGTACATTATAAAAGATCTATTTAAGACAAAGAAAGGCCATAATGGAAAAAAGGAGCAACAAAAAAGATATTAAATATAGAAACAAATAAGAAAATAACAGGAGTCCTTTTTCAGTAATTACATTAAATGTAAATGAAATAAACACTCCAATAAGAAGGCAGAAATTGGCAAAAGGATTAAAAATGATTCAAATATATGTTTTCTACAAGAGATATGTTTTAGATTTAAAGATACATATAATATGAAAGCAAAAAGATGGAAGAACATATACCATACAAAGATTAAACACAATAGAGCTCAAATTGATATACTAATATCAGATAAAATTGAAATTAACACAAAATTACCAAAGATGGATATTTTATAAACTTATAAAAGAGTCAATCCATCAAGAAGACATAATGATTATAAATGCACCACTCAATAGACCCCCTTCTTTCAAAATGGATAAAACATCTAGACAGAAGATCAATAAGGCAATAGAGGACATGAACAACATTATAAACCAATTAGGCCTAGCAGACACATACATAAGACTCCACCCAATATGTCAGAAAACGCACTGTTCTCAAATGCAAATGGAACATTCTCCAGGATAGACAAAATATTAGGCCACTTAACAAGTTTCAATAAATTTTGACAGACTGAAATCATGCAAAATATTTTCTCCAACCACAATGGAATGAGGCTAGAAATCAATAATAGAAGTACTGGAAAATGCACAAATATGTGGAAATTTGAAACACACTTAAGCAACAAATTAGTCAAAAAGATAAACATAAGGAAATAAGAAAATACTTTCAATCTAATCTAAAAACACACATCTCAAATCTAATGGGATGCAGCAAAAGCAGTGCTCAATGTGAAATGTAAACCTGTAAACACCTACATTAAAGAAAAGACCGGTCTCAAATCAGTAATGTAATTTTAAACCTTAAGGAATGAGAAAAAGAAGAGCAAACAAAAGTTAAGGGAAAGGGAAGAAATAAATATTCGTGGGAAAATAAACAAAATAGAGTAATTGAAACCAAAAGTTGGTCCTTTGAAATGATCAGCAGAACAGACCTTTAACTAGACTAAGAAAAAGAGAGAAGACACAAATAACTAAAATCAGAAATGAAGGTGGAAATGTATTAGTCAGCCAAAGGGGTGCTAATGTGAAATACCAAAAATGGGTTGGTCATTATAAAGGGGATTTATTTGGGGTAGAAGTCCACAGATACCAGGCCATAAAGCATTATGTTTCTTCTCTCACCACAGTCCATTACCATGTGTTAGAGCAAGACAGCTGCCGGCATTTGCCAGGGTTCAGGCTTCTGGAGTTCCTCTCTTCCTGGGGCTGCGTTTCTCTCCGGGCTTAGCTTGTGTTTCCTCCACAAGGTCAGCTATAGACAATCAGGCGAATGGCTTGCTTCTCTTCTCCTGGGGCCTTCTTTCCAACATCAAAACTGCTTTTCAAAAGACTGCTTCTTCTGTCCTTTGCCTTGCCTTTTATATTCGATTCCCCACCCACCAAGGGGTGGGGCTCAACGCCCTAATCATAACTTAATCATGCCCAGATTAACAGATCAGATTACAAGCATGATCCAATTATATTTTTGGAATTCATAATTACATCAAACTGCCCAACTGTTACAGGAAACATTACTGCCAATCTTACCAAAATAAAAAGGATTATAAGAGAATACTAAATAAAATTGTATGCCAGCAAATTGTTAACCTAGACAAAATGGGCAAATTCCTAGAAACTCATAAACATCCCAACTGACTAAAGAAGAAATAGGAAATCTTAAAAGACCTGAAACAAGTAAACAAGCAAATAAGTAATCAAAAACCTTCCAACAAAGAAAGTCCAGCACCAGATGGCTTCACTGTTAAATCTACCAAAGATTTAAAGAATAATTAACATCAACCCTTCTCAAACTATTCCAAAATTAGAAGAGAAGGGAAAAATTCCAAACTTATTTAACGAGGCCAGCAGTATTCTCTTACCAAAGCCAGATCAAGGCATTGCTTTAAGAAAACAATAGACTAATATCCCTTAATATAGGTGCAAAAATCCTCAACAAAATATTAGTGAATCAATTCAATAGGATATTAAAATAGAAGACTCCATGACCAAGTAGGATTTATCCCATGATGCAAGGGTGGTTCAACATAAGAATATCAATGTAATATGCCATTTTAATAGAATGTAGAAGAAACGAACATGATCAACTTAACTGATGCGCCTAAAAACATTTGCGAGAACAACACACTTTCAAGATCAAAACACTCAGAAAATGAGGGTTAGATGGGAACTTCTTAACATAAAGGCATTTACAAAAACCCTAAAACTCATACTTAATGGTGAAGGACTTCAAGCATTCCCCCCTTGTTAGAGGCTCCCCCTCAGTAGGTTTGCAATAATTAAGCTGTAACTCAGTTCCCCCTGATATACATTGAGGAAAGACAAGCCTACCCCCTTGCCCCTAGCCTACATGCCTAAAAACACAGCACTTCCCCAAAGTTTGAACAAAGAAACCATGTGGAGATGGGAGTAAAGTGAGATAGAGAGCTTCTCCCCTCCAGACCAAGGCACCACCAGCCCCTCCAGCACTCCAAGGTCACATAACTCCCTAGCTCACTATCCTCTAGCCAAACAAGGGAAAATTTTCACCTCTAGGGCTTCCTATTGGCCCCTGAACCTCACTCGAACCCTGACCCCCTCCCACCAACCATCATTTCCCCACCTAAAAAAGTACTGTATAAATTCATATTCCCCCTTCTGGGGGCGGGCTGAAGTCTATTCTTCAGAACCCCTCTGCTGGGAGAGCTTCTCAATAAAACTTCCTGCTTGCAATTATCAGTCTCCATGTCCCAGTGAGTGCTGTTTTTCCCAACAACCCTAAAAACAGAAGTAAGACAGGGATTCCACTCTTGCCACTTCTATTTAACATTTTACTGAATTTCTAAGTAGAACAATTAGGCAAGAGAAAGAAATGAAAGGTGAGGTTAAAGTAGAGGAGTGGGAAGTTTTACTGATGATTCTCTCCACTAGAACAATGAATGAGTAAAAAAGAGATTAGAATTAACTAAGTGGTAAACCTGGAACCAGAATGGACATCTAGAACAATTCCAGGATGCCAAAAGAAACAAGAAGCTGCCAAGAATTCAACTTTTGTAAGTGGAAGTGGGAAACAGTGACCAGCCCCCATTCCTCAGCCCAGCAGCAGCTATGGAAACATTGACAGCTGCAGTGTTGTGACCCAGATTCCAAGAGCAACTGGCTTGGATCAGCGCAGTCAGTAGAAGCTTCATCTTCCAAAAGAGGTTTGTCTGGATGATCCCTGAAAGACTTGGCCTTAGTATTGGCCCCCTGGGTATCAGCAGCTTCCATACTCCTACCAGCATCCACCAAGACATAATGTGCCAGTAAACCATTTTTTTTCCAATTGGTGTTTGATCTTTTGAGTGGGGACATTGGCTGGCTTGGAAGATCCCTGAGGGCCTAGTTCAGATGCCGGCCTCAGTTTTGGCCTCCTTGGAAGCAGTAGATTTTGGCATCACACCAGCCTCTACTGGATTTAAAGAACCAGTGCACTTTGTTGTTGTTATTGTTATTGGGTTCCTTCTTTCTCTTTCTCTTGAAGTCTAGTCTGGTGGATCCCTGAGGCCCAATATGAAATGAGCATCTACTGGGACATAAAGAGCCAGTGCACCTATTCTGCTTTATGTTTTTGTTTCTGGTTGTTTGGTTTCTTACTTCTTTTGTGATTTTTGGTTTGATGGATCCTTGAGGAATGAAAAGGGATGTTGGCATAAGTTTCAGCCTTGACAACAGCTTCCAGCACATAATGACAGACTTGGAGAGGCAGTACACCTTTTATATTATTTATTTTCTATGGCTATTTTGTCTGTTAGTATTCTCTCTCTCTGTCTCTCTCTCTCTCTCTCTCTCTCTCTCTCTCTCTGTCTCTCTCTCTCACCTTCACCTTTCTTTCCTTCTTTCTTTGTTCATGGTTTGAAGTACTAAGGAGTGGGAGTAAGAGATTTTCAGAGTGAACATAACATAATACTCAGAATGCCCATTTCTCCACAGAAAATTATAAAACATATAAGGAGACATGAATGTAGGGCCCAGTCACAGGAAAAAAAGAATTCAATGGAAACTATTTCAGAGGAACCGATGTCTCTGGAACTACTCATCAAAGAAATTAGGCCAACACTCTTAAATAGTATGAATGAACTAAAGGAAAACATGGACAAAAGCTAAAGTAAATTAAGAAAACAACATATGAACAAAATGAGAATTTCAAAATGAAATAGAAATTATAAAGAAA
>JAQZBX010021492.1:12595-32341 GCA_029593785.1 Cabassous unicinctus
AAAAAAAAAAAAGAATAGGGCCTGAGGAATCTGTGGGACACCACCAAGCATAACAATATATACAAGATAGGAGTTGTAGAAGGAGAAGAGAGTGATAAAGGTGCAGAAAAAATATTTGAAGAAATAATAGCCGAAAACTTCCAAAACTGGACGAAAGATACAAATATACAGATCTAAGATACTCCACAAACACCAAGCAGGGTGAATCCAAAAAAGATCTACACTGAGACAATTTATAATAAAACTTTCAAATGCCAAGGATAGAGACAGACTCTTAAAAGCAGCAAGAGAGAAATGATGTGTTACATATAAGTAATCTTTAATAAAACTAACATCCAATTTCTCAATAGGAGCCATGGAGGCCAGAAGATCATGGAACAACATATTCAAAGTACTGAAAGACAAAAAAATGTTAACTAAGAATAATATATCCGCAAATTTCCTTCAATAAAGAAGGAGAAATTAGAACATTTATGGACAAACAAAAATTGAGAGAGTCCCTCACCATTAGAACTGCCTCACAGGAAATGCTGAAAGTTACCCAGGATGTTGAAAGGAAAGGATACTAGGCATTAACTAGAAGCTGTTAGAAGAAAGAGCTACAGTGTAGGTTAAAAAGTGAGTAAATATAAATGCCAGTATTATTGCATTTTTTCATTTGTAATACTCTCTTTTACTTCTTATATGGCTTAAAATTCAAATGCATAGAAAACAAGCATAAATCTTTATTACTGAGAAGTAATGTGTGACAATAACAACATAAAAGAAAGAGACAGAGGATATAGGTATGTGTAGGCTATTAAAGTCAATTGGAATCAACACAAACTAAATTGTAATAGATTTAGGATATTAAATTTAATACCTATTGAAACCATAAATTAGATACCTAGAAAATAAACACAAAAGGAAAGAAGTGATTAAAAATGGTTCATTAAAAATCATCTATACAAAAAGGAAGGCAATAATGGAGGAAAGGAAGGACCAAAACTAAAAGGTATAAGACTTATCTAAAACAATTAACAAAATGGCAGAAGAAAGTCTTGCCTTATCATAAATTACCTTATGTGTGAATGGATTTAACAATCCAATTAAAAGGCAGAGATCAGCAGAATGGATAAAGAAACATGACCCAACCATATGCTGCTTACAAGAGACTTATCTTAGATTCAAAGACAAAAAGGTGAAAGGATAGAAAAAAAACATTAGATGCAAATAGTAACAAAAAGAGATCTGGTGTGTGGGGGGACATACAGGACAGGGCACACCTAGGGCATGCTTCTATGGAATATGTAAGTGTTCATCTTATCATAGTGTGTTATATCAGTGGGTGGAGACCCACACAATAAACAAGAAAATATTAAACTCCCATCCTGGGGAGTCATGTTATGTTCTCAATTAGAAGGGCAAGAGTCTCTTGAGAACTAATAATACGTGCCTAATAAAAGAAAACAGACTAATATGTCAAACCTTCACTATTATTGCAAGTAACTATGAATCTTATTCTTCAAAAAGTGAAACTTAGTGGTTACCATAGGTCCTGAGAAAAAGGGGAGGGAAGAATAGAATACATGAAACATAGGGCATTTTTAGGGCATTGGAATTGTTCTGCATGATCTTGCAAACAGATACAGGCCATTTTAAATTTTTCAAAATTTATAAAAGTGTATGGTCCAAAATGTAAACTATAATGTAAATCACAGACCATGGTTAGTAGCAATACTTCAATATTTGTTTACATCAATTGTAACAAATGTTCCATCCACATTGAAAAGTGTTATTAATAGGGGAGAAGGGAAAAGAGGGAGGATTTTGGGTATATGGGAATCCCCTATATTCTGTACATGACTTTTCTGTAACCTAAAGCTCTTTGAAGATAAAATGAAAAAAATAAGACACTGGGGGAATATATGGAAGAAAACGTCAATGTACATACAAGAAAAAAGATCTTACAGTGATGAAAGACACAATGTCAAATTTTTTTTAATTATTTCAATTTTTTGTATTTTATTTATGTTTAAAATTATCATTATTATTTAATCTTCTCATTAATTTTAGTTGGTTATTTTGTTGGTTTCATTTTTGAAGAAGTTTTGGATCACAGAAGGTTCACAACTGTGGCAGGGGAAGATATTTGGTGTTGGGTGTCAGTGACAGGGAATGCATGGGAGGAGGTTCACCTGGGGCACACCGCTAAGGCATACAAATGTGTTCAAGTGTTCATGGGGCATTGTCTTGGTGGGTGGAGATCCACACAATAACTGAAACAATATCAAATTCCCATCCTGGGGAGCTCTGCCACATTCTATAATGGGACAGCAACAAGCCCCCAAGTACAGGGGCAGTGCCTAGTGAAGGAGGAGGGACCATTACAATGGACCCTTGATATTGATGACTGTACTTATGAACCTTTTCTTTTGAAATTGAAATTTAGCCTAGCAGTATATGTTGCCTAAGAGTTACCTCCTGAAAGCCTCCTTGCTGCTCAAATGTGGCCCTCTCTCTAAGCCAAACTCAGCATATAAATGCATTACCTTTCCCCTGGTTTGGGACATGACTCCCAGGAATGAGCCTACCTGGCACTGAGGCATTACTACTGAGCACCAACTAGCAATGCAACTGAAAAAAGACCTTGACCAAAAGGGGGAAAGGGTAAATACAAATGAATTTTTATGATTAAGAGATTTCAGAGAGTCAGGAGGTCATTCCAGAGGTTACGCTTATGCACGTCTCAGCAGGATCTCATTGACTGCCACAGTAAATATTGTCTCAAATAGCAGGGCTCCTGAGGGATCTGGAGACATCCAGACATTATAGGCAGGGCACACAGCTCAGGAGTTTGGTGCCCTGCCAGTGGGGCCTACTTTGGAATTTACGCTCCCCAGTGTGACAGAGTTGGATTAGTCATGGTTTCCCTACATGTGGCTCTTCTGTTCCTTCTATTTGAACCTATAGTTAGTACTAGACTTAATAGGTGTATGTCCAAGAGACTTCAATCTTTGGGCTGTCCATGTGTCAGTTGGGCCCTGAATCTCAACAGAGTTGCAACACCTATTCTCCAGTTCATTAGACTCACCCAGGACAACTAACAAGGAGATGATGATGGACAACGCCAATCCCAAGGACCAGAGAGAGTCTGCAACCACAAGCAAGTTAGTCCCATCCATCAGCCCCATGGGATCTAAGCCCCTTCTCAATTAGAGGCAGAGTGGGCATCACCATCCCAGCATCCTCAGGGTTGGGGAATGAATGATGGACTGGAGTAGACTTACTGTTATTCTACTATAGACTTATTATTTTAGTAATGGAAGAAATTTTATCTTGATGTGGAGGCAGTGACCACCAGAGGTTCTGAGGGGAGGGAGGGAAAGCAAAAAACAGGTGTAATATGGGGGCATTTTCAGGACATTGAAATTGTCCTGAATGATGTTGGAATGATAGATACAGACCATTACATATATTGTTATAACTTACAAAATTGTGCGAGACAGATTGTAAACTATAATGTAAACTATAATCCATGCTTAGTGGCAATGCTCTAATGTGTGTTCATCAATTGTAAGAAATGTACCACACTAATGAAGGATGTTGTTAATGTGGGAAAATGTGGGAGGGGTAGGGTGTGGGGCATATGGGAATCCCCTATATTTTTTATGTAACTTTTATATAATGTAAAGAATTTAAAAATTTTTTTGAAATATTAAAAAAGGAGATCTGAGGTAGCTATATTAAAATCAGACAAAATAGACTTTGATTCAAAAACTGTTACAAGAGAAATATAAGGGCATTATATACCAATTAAAATGTCAATGTAACAAGAAGATCTAACAATTATAAACATATATGCATGTAACAACAGGCACCACAATTTATGAAGCAAACATTGACAGAATTGATGAGAAAAATAGACAGTTAAATATACCACTTTCACTCATGGATAAAACATCTAGAAAGAAGATAAATAAGGAAATAGAGGACTTGAACAACACTATAAACCAACTAGATGTAACAAACATACATAGACGACTCCACCCAACAAGAGCAGAATACACATTCTTTTCAAGTCTACGTGGATCATTCTCTGGGATAGAACACAGGATAGACACCAGAAAACCTCAATAAATTTAAACATATTGAAATTATACAAACTAACTTCTCCAAACACATCAGAATGAAGCTAGAAATCAACAACAGAAGGAACACTAGAAAATTTAAAAATATGTGGAAATTAAACAGTACACACTTAAATGACCAATAGGTTAAAGAATAAATTACAAGAGAAATTAGAAAATGCTTAGAGATGAATAAAAATGAAGACACAACGTACCAAAATTATAGTATACAGACAAGGCAGTGCTCAGAGGGAAACTTATAACCATGAAAATCTATATTTTGAAAGAAAAAAGATCTCAAATTAAGAGGAAGTAGAAAAAGAGCAAACACAAATGAGCAGAGAAAAGGAAATAAATAATTGAGAGTAGAGCAGAGATAATGAAATAGAGAAGAGAAAAACAATTGAATCAACAAAACAAAAAGGGAGTTCTTTGAAAAATCAATAAAATTGACAAAACTTGAGCTATACCACAAAAAGAGAAAATATACACATAACTAAAGTCAGAACAGAAAATGGTGATATAATACTGCCCTTCAAGAAATAATAATGTTTTTAAGAGAATTCTATGACCAATTGTATGCCAACAAATTAGATAATCTTGAAGAAATGGAAAAATTCCTAGAAATGAACCAATTACCTATATTGACTCAAGAAGAAATAGAAAGCATATAACAAGTACAGAGATTGAATCAATAATAAAAAATCTTCCACCAAAGAAAAGCCCAGAACAGATGGCTTCACTGATGAATTCTACCAAACCTTTAAAGAAGAATTAATATGAATCTTTCTCAAACTCTTCCAAAGTATTCAAGAAGAGGGAATACATTCTAATTCATTCTATGAGGTCAGTATTATTCTGATACCAAAGCCTAGAAAGACAAAACAAGAAAAGCAAATTACAGACCAATTTCCCTTATGAATATAGATACAAAAATCCTTAACAAAATACTTGCAAACTGAATCCAACAACATATTAAAAAGATTACCAAGCGGGATTTATCCTAGAAATGCAAAGGTAGTGTGTGTGAAAATAAATCACTGTAATATACTACATAAGTACAGTGAAGGAAAAAACCCACATGATTGTTTCGTTAGATGCAGAAAAGATGTCTGGAGAGGGCAGGCCCATCCTGGCATTTTGGCTGCAAAGCCAGTGCTTGTTGAGAGTGGGGCTGCTGCTCCAATAGGCCAGGAATACAAAATATCAAGCCATAGATTACTCTCAGTCATTGAAATCTAATGAAATTTGCCCTATGGGATTTGGACTTCCTGGAAAATCAAGACTTCTTTTTTCCTTCTAATTTCTCCTTTCTAGAATGGAAATTTTGTAAGTAGATAACTTGTTTTCTAGGTTTCCTGGGTCCACAGATGGAGAAGAATTATGCCCCAGGATGGACCACAACCATGACTGATTTAATGATATTTTGGTTTTAGCATTGTTACTAGAATAGCTTAAGGCTTTTGGGATATTGGGATAGGGTGAACATATTTTGGGAAAGACATGTTTTTGAGGTCCCGATGGTGGACTATCATGGATTGAATCATTTCCTCCACAAAGACATGTTCAGGTCTTAATCCCCAGTTCTATGGATATGAACACATTTGTAAATAGGATCTTTAAAAATGTTATTAGTTAAGGTGAGGCCAAACTGAATCAGGGTGAGCCTTAATCCAATATGACTAAAATCTATACAAAAAGAGGGAAATTGGAGACAGCAGTGGAAGAGAGGAGACAGAGAGCCATATGATGGAGGTAGAGAATGAGTAATAGATTTCCAGAAAGCCACCACCACAATGCTACAGATTTCAGAGAATGTATGATACTGCTGTCTTTGATTTTGAAATTCTATCCTCCAAAATTGTGACAAATTCCTGTTGTTTAAAACCAACCAGGGAAGCGGATGTGGTTCAATCGATAGGGCTCCCGTTTACCATATGGCTCCTGGTGAAGGCAAGCCAGCCAGCGCAGCGAGGTGAGCTGACATAGCCGGACGACCCAACAAAGGGAGACAAGCAGACACAGAAAAACACACAGCAAATGGACACAGCGAGCACAAGCATCGGGGGGGGGGATAAATAAATAAAATCTTTAAAAAACAAAACAAAACAAAACAAAAAAACCAACCAGTCTGTGGTTCTTGCTATAGCATACCGGGTAAACTAAGACAAGTACTACTTGGTTTAGTTCTTGGAGTCCTTTTATAAACACGTGCAAATGGAAAGTGGTCAAGGGTTCTGATCTACTAGCAAGATTCTAAGATAATTTTTTGGCCCATTTTCAATAATTCTGGGGGAGTTCCTGAGGCAAAAACTTGTATCAACTAAAAAGTTAGTCAAATCCTTCATGCAAATGGTACCATGCATTAGGATTTATGTTCAGCGGTACGGAGTTGAATAGGAATGAAGTAGAACCTGTTTCATCATTAATACATTCAAATATGATATAGTGCATAAGAAGTTCTGCTTTGGGTCATGCCTAGGATTTAAGTCTGGCTCATATCTCCTAAGTAATAGTCTATATCCTTGTTGTGTGTGTGCATGTCTATGTGTTACTTAACCTTTCTGAGCTACAATTTATTTGTAAAATGAGAATAATATTGACCACATAGAGCTGTTGTAAAGATTAAAAGTGTCATATAAAAGCTTCTATTGCAGTGCCTATCACATAGTAAACAAAATGAATACCTGAATGCCAACCTCTATTCTACTGTGCTGACTACTCACAATACTATAAAGTAAATTCTATTATTATACTCATTTTATAATTGAGAAAGTTGCGGTTAAGATAAAGTATATTGGGGCTAGGATTGAAACTCAAAATTCCATCTTCAAATCCTATATTCCTAACTGTGGCTTCCAAAAAACCTTAGCTATTAGAGTAGTTAGCATACTCTCCTTTTTCTTTTATTTCTTTACAGATATGGTTAACTGTATGGATAATTCTGGGATCATATGTTTCTTATGACAAGGAGTTGACTGTTGGGTTTCTCATTATCTGCAAATTGTTGGGGTTTTTTTTACACAACAGAGGGATCTGGACCTAATCTGACTTTTTCCTTTTCTAGATCTCATGTCTGAATAGCCCCTGGAAGCAGAGTAGTGAAGAATGTGGTGGCTCCTTTATCCACAGACTGCATACATAGATTTTGTTCTAATTATATCTATCTCTGCGTCAACTTGTATGACAGTTCAGAGCCAACATTTTACTGTCCTTTGTGTAAAAGACTATTTCTGAAGCTGAGTATTATAGGGATATGATTAGGAAAGTCTCCAAGGTGAGTAGTTTTCACATAAATTTATTATTAGAGGATAAACACAGATGTAATTATTTTAGAGGCCTCTTTAACAACTCTACTGAGATATAATTTACAAACATTAAAATTCATCCATTGTAAGTGTGTAATTCAATGATTTTTAGTAAATTTATAGAGGTATGCAACTATCATCACAGTCATTTTAGAACATTTCATTCACACAAATATAAATACTTTATTTCAGGAGACTATATATATTTATCTGGAGATTTTGATCATTAGTTTGCAGAGATGAACAATTACTATTAATAAGGGAATAATTAATTACATTTAATTTCCAGAAATTTGATTATGATGTGTCTAGATATTTCTTTGGATTTACCATATTTGGGTTCACTCAGCTTTTTGAATCTGTAGGTTTATGCCTTTTGTGAATTTGGGGAAATTTTCAGGCATTATTTCTTCAAATATTTTTTTCACTCTTGTACTTGTTTTCTCCTCTCTTTCTGGGACTCTGATGATATGAATGTTAGATATTTGTTTACTGTACCTAAGGTCTAAGAACTCTTGCTCAGGTTTTCAATCAAGTTTTTTCTCTGTTGAGATTAGATAATTTATTTGACCTATCTTTAAGTTAATTATTTCCTCTATCATGTCATCTCCATTTTACTATTGAGCCAATCAAGTGAGTTGTTTAAAAAAATAGGTTATGGTACTTTTCAGTGATAAAATTTTAACATTTCTTCCTTATATCATCTATTTCCTTGCTGAGACTCATTCTTTTACAATTTGATTCAAGAGTGTTCAAAATTACTTGATGAATTTTTATAACTGCTTAAACTCTGTCAGAAAATACCAACATCTGTGTTTTGTGTTGATTGTTTTTTCCTATTGAAGTTTAGATTTTCCCGGTTCCTGGTATGATGAGTAATTTTGAATTGTATTCTTGACATTTTGAATATTAGGTTATTAGATGCTGGTTCTTACTTCTGTGTCTGTTTAATTTGTAAGATACTGGCAAACTGTTTTCCAAAGTGGTTGTACAATTTTAATTCCCACCAGCAATGTATCAGTGTTCTAGTTCCCTCCCATCCTCACTAACACTTGGTATAGTCAGTTTTTGAAGTCTTAGCCATTCTCATAGGTGTATAGTGTTACTATGTTTTAATTTGCATTTTTAATAACTAATGATGCTGAATATCTTTTCATGTATTTATTTAACATCTGTATATTTCTTTTTTGATGGTGTGTCTATTGAAATCTTTTGCCCAGTTGGATATTTGTTTTATTTAGTTTTGAGAATTCTTTTTATATTCAGGACATAAGGTCTGTATCCCCAGTCAGTGGCTAATGTTTTCATTCTTTTAACAGTATATATTTAAAAGCAGAAGTTTTAAATTTTGATAAAGTCCAATTTATCAATTTGTTTTTCAAGGATCATACTTTCAGTGCCATATCTAAGAAATCTTTCCCTAATTCATGGTCCTAGAAATTTTATGGCTTTAGAATTTATATTTAGGTTTATGATACATTTTTAGTTCATTTTTTGGTATATGGTGTGAAGTATAAATCAAAGTCATTTTTTATGCATTTTCATAGCACTGTTGAAAAGGCTATCCTTTCTCCACGATTTTCTTTTGCACCTTTATAAAATTCAGTTGTCTGTGTGTATGAGTTTACTTCTGGACTCTCTTTTGTTCCATTGATCTAGTTCTCTAACATGATGCCAATACTACAGTCTTGAATACTGGAGTTGTATAATATGGCTTGAACTTGGGTAGTGTATGTCTTCCAGCTTTGTTCTTTTTCTCTAAAGTTGTTTTGATTATTTTAGGTTCTTTGCATGTCTATGTGAATTTTAGAATCCATTTGTCAATTTCCACAAAAAAAAGTCTCCTGTTATTCTGATTGGTATTTCATTGACTCTATAGATCAATTCAGAAAGAATTTACATCTTAACAGTATTGAATCTTTCTAATCTCTGAACATGGTATATTCCTACATTTTTAAGATCTTTAGTTTCTCTCAGCAGTGATTTTTAGTTTCCATGGCATATATTTTGCACTTTTATTAGGGTAATCACTATGTATTTCATACTTTTCAATGGTGGTATAAATGGCATTTAAATTGCTAATTGTTTGACTATAGATCTTTAATCCTGCAACTTTGAGAAACTCACTTATTAGTGCTAATAGCTTTTTGTAGATGCCATCAGATTTTATATTGTTTTTGGTTTTGGTTACATTTAAAATGTCTTGTTTAGGAAATATTTCCTTACCCTGTGGTTATGAAATAGTCTCAGATGCTTTGTTTCAAAAACGTTATTTTGCCTTTGTTTTTAAGTCAATTGATCTGGAATACATTTTTATATGTTGTATAATTTAGGGGCCCAAATGTAATTTTATATGGATACTCAGTTTTTCTAGAACAACTTAAGAGACTGCTCTTTCCTCCAGCTTTGCAGTGCTACCTTTGTCATTAATGAAGTGTCCCTAGATGCATAAATCAATTTCTGAGATCCAGTTTGGTACCATTCAATTTCCATATGTACAATACCATACTGTATTACTATCTAAAATTTTATTTAAAACGTGTCTTAATATCCTCCCCCCTTGTTCTTATTCAATTGTGTCTTGCCTATGCTACCCTTTGCATTTCTACATAAAATTTAAAATCAGCTGTTCAAGTTTAACAAAATTAAAATTTTTATAGGACTTGCTAGGATATATAGTTCCATTTTATGGTAACTGGCATCTTTACAATATTGATATATTATTGTGGTATACATCTTATTTTATTTAGATCATTTAAATTTTCCCTCAATATAATTTTGTAGTTTTCTGTATTTTTCTTAAACATCTTATTATATTTATTCCTATCAGATTGTTTAATGATATTGTAAATGCTCTAACTTAAAATTTTCATTTTCTTTCTTTCCTCAATGGGAAAATCAGGAGAAGAACACTAGCATTTTGATGCAAACACAAGATCTCTTCTACAGATCTACTTCCTATATAATAAACAGCTTCTGGTCTGCTACTGGGACCTAGGAGACTAAATGAATCATCATGGGACAATACATGACCATGAAAGTTGAATTATCATGAACTGGATGTTATGTGCCAAAAATCTGGAGTATGTACAGAAGTCCATTATTAACTCCTGAAGATACAAAGTTTCAGGATCAATTGGCTCAGATTCCCATGGCATCTATTCCATGATACTTCTTGCTCAAGTCACTTCTTTGGCCCTATGGGCACTACAAACAATTGACTAAGAAAGAACAAAATTAGCATGTTATGCTTGCCTAGCTGGTAATGGACTACTGTAGCATTACATCTCTTCACAGGGGTGGTGCATAAGGACCACAAAGAATTAAAATCCTTCCAGTGTGTCACTACTTCTTGGAGGAAGTGATGGCCATATACAAGTGCATGAATAACTATGGGCTTATTTATATGAACTGGCATCTAGAAAGGGCAAGGTTGGAGGGCTAGTGACAAGGAGATTGAACATTTATGGACATAGAGTGTGAAGATATTTGTGTCCCACATGAATGCTCATCAAAAGGCATCCATTTCAGAAAAGGTTCTATGGTGGTTTCAAATTGTATGTACCCCAGAAAATCATGTTCTTAAAGCTAATCTATTCCTGTTGGTGTAAACCTATTGTAAGACCATTTAATGAGGTTACTTCTGTTAAGGTGTGGCCCAGGGTGGGAGTTAATCCTCTTACTGGAGTGCTTTATAAGAGAAAGAAATTCAGACAAAAAAAAGGAAAAGGAAAAGCCAGGAAAGCAAGAAGCTGAAATCAACGAAACACAGAAGAGAAGGGAGAGACCAGCAGATGCAGTCATGTGCTTTGCCTTGTGGCAGAGGAGCCCAGGCTCACTGGCAGCCAGTCTTCAGGAAGAAAGCATTGCCTTGAGGATGACTTGATTTTCACATTTTTTCTCAGCCTCAAAACTGTAAGCTTGTAAGCTAATAAATTCCCATTGTTAAAAGCCAACCCATTTTATGGTATCTGCTTTGAGCAAACTAAAACAGGCTCTAAATAAACAAGCAGACAGGATGATACATCTGTGGATGTCAACAAATGACTTTTTCCTAGCTCCATCCCCATTTGCTCAAGGTTTTAATGAGCAGGGATAGAGGTATACATGGGACCAAGAATTTCCCTTCACCAAAACTAATCTGGCTATTCTCACTTCTGAGTGCCAAACTTGCAAAAGCTAAACAGAAGCTTGATGGCATCTTTCTCTAGAAAGGGCCAGGACCTTTCTGCTAGCATATTGGTAACACTGGACACTTTCATAAAGGAGGGGACCACGATGGCCATAATGGAGGGAAACAGCCAATCAAGATAAGGATTTGCCATTATTGTCCAGCATTGAGGGACTTACTGAATGTCTTATTCCTTATAATCCCATGCAATGGTGCTTCTAAATAAATAATCTTAAAGCAAATTAAATAAGGTAATGACCTCACACCCATGAGACAATCATGGATCTCACCAATGAAAAATAACTGATCTTAATAGAATGTTTACAATTAATCAGTTGTAGACTTATATAGTGACAGCTGGCAGAAAAAAGCTTGTGAAGTTTGGGTATTATACAATATTTTGCTGTTTCTCTAATAACCAGAACAGATGGATCTGGAAAAAAAAAAAAAAATGGAGTGGGTCTTTTCATTACTACATTTCATCAGGCTGAGTAGCAAGCCCTCATACCAATCTCAATTTTTTTGCTTTCTAATTCCCATAAATTTGGACTTTGCTCTTTTTAAATTCTTAGTTCCAGTGAAAGAAAGCTTCCACTAGGGGATAGAATGATTCCAGTGATCTTGTAATTGAATTTTCTATTTTGCATGGTTACCAAAAAGAAGGCAGGGAGGAATATGTTTGGAAATCAGAGTGATCCTCAAAGACACTTCTATTATTTCCATGTCCACCAGTAAACATGACTGAATTACTACAGCAAACCCAAAGAGGCAGGATGAATACTAATTCAGATTCTTCAGAAATTAAGGTTTGTGTTTACCCAACTAGTAGAACTCCCAGCTGAGAGTAGAGTAAAATGTAATGGTGTGGATATATGGGTGTTCACTGTAATATTCTTTCAGCTTTCCTGTCTGTAGCCATTTGGCAGTTTGATGTGATTATGAATTCCAAAAATCTATATTGGCTTATGCTTGTAAACTGGTATGCTAATGTGGGCATGATTAAGTTATGATTAGGGCGTTAACTGGGCCATGTCCGTAGGGCATTGAGCCCCACCCCTTGGTGGGTGGGGGAATCAAATATAAAAGGCATGGCAAGAACAGAGTTGAAGCAGTTTTGAGTAGCAGTTTTTGATGTTGGAGTTTTGATGTTGGTGAGAAGGCCCCAGGAGAAGAAAAGCGAGCCATTCGCCTGATAGTCTACAGCTGACCTTGTGGAGGAAACAGAGGAGCTAAGCCTGGAGAGAATCGCAGCCCCGGGAAGAGAGGAACCCAAGAAGCCTGAACCCTGGCAAACGTCGGCAGCTGTCTTGCTCCAACATGTGGCAATGGACTTTGGTGAGAGAAGAAACTTAATGCTTTATGGCCTGGTATCTGTGGACTTCTACCCCAAATAAATACCCTTTATAAAGACCAACCCATTTTTGGTATTTCACATTAGCACCCCTTTGGCTGACTAATACAACACTTGAACAATAATCCAAAAAAATCATAATCTAGAAACCAAGAATTTCTGGGGTCAAATTCTCAATCACGAGGGAGGAGATACTCTTACCTAGCAAGACCATGTTGCTGTAGTTTTCCAACATCACATCTCTGTACAAATCCCTCTGTTTTAAGTCTAGGCATTCCCACTCCTCCTGAGAGAAGTCTACGGTCACATCCTTGAACATCACCAACCCCTGAAATGACAACCCCAAGTATTAATGGTGAAATTTAAAGAAATCTTTCAGATGGAAAGGGAGAAGATGGAAAAGGATACTGCAGGATGTGGGATACACACTGAGCAAATGTACTAAAGCTGGCTGCCCACGACATGGAGAAAATACTAAGGAAATCATTGTGACTGAAGCTGAGTGCCTACATGTTCTTAAAAATTCTTGTTGCTCCAATCACAACATCCTTATGATGTTCAGGTGACAAACCAGGAGGACAGCAAACCAGGAGGATAGCAGTCTAGAATGATAAATATCATATGAGTTATTTGCTGATTCCACTAAAAGGCTACACCAGCCTGGAATTACTCCGTCCAGATTTCTTATTATGTGAGAAAAAACATTTCTAATTAAGTGAGAAAAGTAGTGTTTGGTTGTTTGTATTTTGCTTAAGCTACTTTTAGCTGAATTTCCTGTTAGTTGAACTTGAAATAATTCTTTAGAGACATACTCCCTAACTGAATACTCTACTAGTTCCTGTGAACAAAGTATAGGATCTCTAGGCTCTTGGCTTAGTAGCTGACAATAGCACTTGCCTTGGTAATGATATTAATCTTTAACTGATTCCCTGACAAAATCTCCAATCTCTCTGAACTCAATTCTCCATATCCCAAGTAAAAGCCTCATAAAGTGCCACATACTGAGAGGAGTATCAATTAACACCAAGTCCTACCTTCACCAATTGAAAAACCCCATTTGATGGAGTAAATAAAAGCTTCATATGTGTGTGTCCCCTTTAACCATTCATTTCCACTTTAAGACAGAGTTTTGCAAAGGAAATCTTTACCATTTTCCTTAAGAGAATGCATTTTTCTTCCAACATTGCTTTGGCCGAAGACTTAGGATACAAGATATACTGAATACCCTGTGTGAACATATTTGGAGAGAAGAGGGACAACCAAGGATGGCACTGGACTTTTTTACAATCATCACTTATCACAGAGAATAGTTAATAGTTACTCAGATAAACAGTTTAAGAATTAAAGAATGTGATATAAATGGTTATATTTTTGAAGAAAGGCAATTCCAACTCACATGGGCCATGACTTAAAATTCGAAGAACTATCAGTCCTCTTCTGGATTCCTCTCCTGGCGAAACAAGGTCCTGAGAAAGCAGAGCTATAGGGAAAGAATCATGAGAAGTCAGGCTTTCCTCAGGGCTTTCAAATAGACTGAGAATGGCTTTTTTTATCCCCAGAGAGAGGTTGAGGGAGTCTGAAGAAATCCTACCCCTGTCGAAAACCTGAGGGACCCAACTACAGCAGGATGGAGTTTCAGTTCAATCAGTTATGCTAAAATCATGACATCAATCAGGGTGTGAGATATAGCCATTCTGACTAGCCTTGGGCAGCATATCTCCTACAACTATATGAACCCCAGGCCACACATAGCCAGGGGTGCTCCAAAGGCAATGGAACTCTCTAAACTGGAAGCCCAGTGCATCTGCCCAGGGCCCTCTTTTGTATTTCCTTGACAGTGGCCTCTCACTTCCTCCATGTCCAACATTCTATGACAGCTACTGACTTATTTCCATCTAAAACCTCCAAGCAGGACCACAACACAGAACTAAAGGCAATTTAAGGCCAAAATAACATGGATTATATTTACCAGAGACATTCAGTGAGATGACGGTATACGTAACTTGAGTGGTCTTTACTGCGGCATAAACAGACCTGTGCACACAGAGTCCTTAGTCCACCTGCAATGGCAATTCCCATTAACCTCCAGGTCCAGCACTCTCTGTTTTCCTACTGCTTTCTTGCATCATCTGTCCACCCTCCTCACTCAGTGAAAAGCCTCAGAGGAAAGGGAGAATTTGGTTCTGATTATTCATTTCTACTCTTATAGAGTATCAACAACAAAAATACTGACTGAGCAATGTTATGTTTTGGGTATTTTACATATATTTCTTTCTTCTTTTTTATTTAGAAATATGGGAAATCTCCAACATATTATAAAAGTAGACAGAATGACTTAATAAACTTCCAAGTTCTCTTCCCTCGGGTTCAACAATGATCAACTTATATTTATATTAACCTTTTATCCTTAAGCCAAGTGTGAAAGTCACTTATTACCCTCATTTAACAGATCAGGAAAGTGGTCACTTGCTCAAATTCACTATTAGGGCATAACATAGGTTTCCTGAATCCAAAGTATAGTCACTTTTAATATTGGATCTTCTCTGGATTCCAGGATTTCTCATTTTATTGAGTGAACGAGCTGGGCCTTGCCCTTAAGGAAACAGAATATGTTTTGCCTCCTGTGTTTTACTGATACTAAGCAGGACAGTGGCTTTGTCAAGAAAGGATCTCAAAGATAGAAGGAAGGCTGGGGTTGGATGAGTAGTCAGTTTTACAAAGCAAATAATTTTATCTGGGTGAAAAGAAAAAAAAAAAATACTGAAGCTTTTTTGAATATGGCTCTGTGCCTGGCACTGGGGATCCAGATGAGTATGTTGCAGGACCTACTCTCAAGCAACTCAGTCAGAAAAGTAAAGAAGCAATCATAATACTGTAGGAAATAAAAGTTTCCATAGATGCAGATGAGGAGTCAAGTAGTTCAGAGGAGTCAAGTAGTTCAAAGGAGTCCAAACCAAAACTAGTCAGGGAAAGCTTCCTAGAAGAGATGATGCTTGAGATGTCTTGGGGGACTAACCAAAAAAGATGGGGTAAGGCGGAAGGATTCTCAGGAAAAAATAACACGTGCAAATTAAGCAAAGATATCTTCATGTACTCAAGGAAGATAAAGTGTGGGAGGGAGGACCAGGGAGAGACAGGAATGGATAAAGCAGAGATCAGACAATGAAAAGCCCTAAAAAACAGGCTATGGAGTTTGGGTCTTATTTCAAAAGTAAGGATAAATCTTTCTGCAATTTTAAAGTAAGGTTGAAAAATGTTTCTAATTAGAGATAAAAAGTTGGTGTGGGAGACTAGAAGAAAGGTTGATATACTCAATCTGAGAAGTTTGCAAAAATTTAGTGTAAAGTATGTAGAATGAATTGAGGCTTTGGAGTGAGAGAACCTCAGTGGTTTGATGGGGTTTTAAATGCTTCCCAAGAGTGAAGAGCTGGAAAACAAATGGTAGACTGAAATATACTTGATGTTTGGGAAGGAGAAAGGTCTTGACTGTGACTATAACATAGTTTTAGGGAAGAACTATTTCTAATCCTGACATTTCTCCTCCTGGAAAACATGCACAGAGAAACAAAGGAAAATGAAAGAAAATCCTGACCACTAGGAAACAGAAAACCATTAAACCCCAAATTATTTGGAAATATGGCCAAAAGCAACTGAAAGAACTGAGCCTGTGTAGAAAGACATGGTGATGTTGCAACAGAATAATAAGAAATGTGGAGATTTCAGAATTGCCCAGAAAATATTCACTCCCTTGGGGAATATGCCACTATGGGAAATTCCTCTATGGGAATTTCTGTGACCAGGAATGATCTGAAAAGGATGTGATTGATTGGGGCAGTAGTGAAAGGAGGCTGGGAGATGTCCGGGGTGGGGGTGGGGTGGGAGGTGGGGAAGCTCAAGGTAGTAAAACACCTTGGCTGTATTCTTTACTTGCAGAAGCCAAAGAAGATACTGAGTGAATGCAGAGCTGACTGCAGGAGTCCTGAACCAGGAAGTTCTGAACAACAAAGGTTCAGAACTTTAAAGATTAGGTACTTAACAAGAAAAAAGGTCTGGCTACTCAGAAGGACCATATTTTAAAGAAGTTGTCTTCAGTAGTAACAGAGGAGGGAACCTGGGAGCAGAGAAGCCTAAAAAACTAGCTTGCCCCTTTCAATAAATATGTACCTGTGACAACTATTCTAAGAAAATCTATCACATTTGAAAAAATAACAGAAAGCTAGAAACAACTGTATCCAAAGATAGTTATATAAAAGTTTGAAAAGAGTGCGAAAATTCTCTTACGTAAAAAGAAAACTCAGGAAGTGGATGTGGCTCAAGCATTTGGGCGCCCACCTACCACATGTGAGGTCCTGAGTGCAGTTTACGGTGCCTCCTAGAGAAGACAAGCAAGACAGCAAGCTGGCGTGACAGGCTGGAGCAGCAAGCTGATGAAACAAGATGATGCAACAAGGAGACACAAAAGAGGAAACACAATGAGAGACACAACAAAGCAGGGAGCAGAGGTGGCTCAAGCGATTGAGCGCCTCTCTCCCGGGTTCGGTTCCCAATGCTTTCTAAAGAGAAGATGAGCAGACACAGAGAGCGCACAATGAATGGACACAGAGCAGACAGCAAGCACAAACAACAGGGTGGGGGGGATAGGACTATACCTTAAGAGAAGGATTAATAGGATGCTTAGCTAAAAATCTGGATAATAGGTGTATTAGTCAGGATTCTCTCAGGAAAACAGAATCAACAGAAGATATCTAGTTAATAATATGAGATTTTATGAGTCTTTCACGCGACCATGGGGATGCACAAGTCCATGTTTCGCAGGCAGGGTGCAAACCAGGGGCTCCGATGAAAGTCCAATGAAAGCTCCTTGATGAGTTTCTGGGAGAAGTTGGCTGTCCAACGACGAGCTGGGAAATTCTCTCTGATTGCTGAAATCACTTCCCCTTTTAAGGCATTCAACTGATTGGATAAAAGCATCTCCCTGACTGATGCATATGTAATCAGCCATCCACACAGTAAACTCACTGGTGATTGAAGTCCATAAATGCTCTTGTATTACAACTAGCCCAGTGCTTGCTAGACCAAATACCTGGACACAATTACCTGGCCGAGTTGATACATTAGCCTAACCATCACAGTCCACCCCTTGTCAACTCGGCAACCATACACATTACCCTAAACCATACTTAGTCTCTAAGTAAAAATAATAACAGACAAGCATACATATATATTTCCACCTAACAATGTTCATCTCCCCTGCGTACAACTGGAAACGCATTAATTTCCCATAGAATAGGGTGCAAGTCCTTGGGTAATATTCACTCTTAAACTTGACATCCTTAAATATTATGACATGAAATTAATACAACTTTTCATATGATAGGGGAAAAGGTTGGGGAAGAAAACAAGAAATTCGTTTTGTGTACCTATACAATCATACTCATAACGAAACAAAGAAGGGTTCATGACTATTACAGTCCTCGTTTCTGTAACTGGTCACGTGGTCGAAGTTCATATTTATCACTACCTTCTTCCACTACCCATTCCATGTTCCCGTTACCTTCAGCAAGCACTTCAGATGGCCGTGGTTCTTTGCCTGGTAGGGTAACCCAAACTTTCATTCCTGAAGATTCTGGACCATTGTTAGTCCTGCTTGAATTGGTTTGTTGCAACTTTCCATTGACTTTAATCACAGGGCATGGCAGTACTAGGAGACGCACTAGAGGATCTCCTGCATTCCAGGTGAACTCTTCTTTACCCCCATTATGTAGATGCAGCCCTATTTCTCCTTGATAGGATCAATCACCCCAACCAGTACTGTAATTCCCTTCTTTACTTGTTGATTCACAGGTAAGAGGAGCCCAACATGGCCAGGTGGCAGTCTTAAATTCCGGTTCAAAGGAATCATTGTTGTGTTCCCTGGTGGCTGCACTCCTCCTTTTGGGACTAAAACCCGTAGACCAGCAGAGCTTAAGGTTGCAGGGACAGGTAGCAAAAATTTTTCTAGTGGGTCACTAGGGGTAATAGTGAGTGGTGCCACTCCAATTTCCACCCCTTGATTCCTGGACCCATGAATCCTGGTTATGGGAGAAACAGCACCATAGAAAGGATGCTGATTCAGAGTATACACAGCCTCCTGGAGAACATTGCCCCAGCCCTGTAAGATATTGCCACCTACTTGGCACTGTAATTGAGTCTTCAAAAGGCCATTCCGCCGTTTTATTAATCCAGATGCTTCAGGGTGATGGGGAACATGGTAAGACCAGTGAATTCCATGGGCATGTGCCCACTCACACACATCATTTGCTGTGAAATGGGTTCCTTGATCAGAAGCAATGCTGTGTGGAATGCCATGGTGGTAGATAAGACATTCGATAAGTCCACGGATGGTAGTTTTGGAAGAAGTATTGCATGCAGGAAATGCAAACCCACAGCCAGAGTATGTGTCTATTCCACTTAAAACAAATTGCTGCCCCTTCCATGGTGGAAGTGGCCCAATGTAGTCAACCTCCACCAGGTAGCAGGCTGGTCACCTCGAGGAATGGTGCCATATGGGGGCTGAGTGTGGGTCTCTGCTGCTGGCAGATTGGGCATTCAGCAGTGGCTGTAGCCAAGTCAGCCTTGGTGAGGGGAAGTCCATGTTGCTGAGCCCATGCATAACCTCCATCCCTACCTCCATGGTCACTTTGTTCATGAGCCCATTGGGCAATGACAGGAGTGGCTGGGGAAAGAGGCTGAGCATTAGCCACAGAGCGGGTCATCTTATCCACTTGATTATTAAACTCTTCCTCTGCTGACATCACCCTCTGGTGA
>JAQZBX010021493.1:0-32236 GCA_029593785.1 Cabassous unicinctus
TTTTTTTTTCTTTTTTAATTATATGCACTTTCCCCTAGAAGTCATGGATATCACTTCTTTACTCCTAACCCAATTTGCAAGATCATTAAGTTCCCCTAAACTTCAAATGCCCTTAGGACCTCTGAACTCTGAGTCCTGAATATTCGGAAAGTAGTAGAAGCTCTTTGGAACTTGTTTGATTAAAATAATGTGGAGAAAAAAACCTTCAGAGGCCTGGAGGTGGAGCTCCCATAGTTTCAGCAGAATTGACTGTTAAAGTTGGGGTTGACTCTCCTATTAAGGGCAGTCAAGGATCCCAACAGCATGGAGTAGAGTTGGTTGGCATATTTAGGACATTCACAGATCAGGGATTTTCTGTTTAAATTGTGACCAGTTTCTGCATTAGATAATTTCTGCATTTATAGATGAAGATTGACAGATAACACAAAGTTAAGGAATCTTGTCCCATATTTATATTGCTAGTTAATGATTGATTCAGGACTAGAGTTAACTCTCCAACTTCTTAACCCAGTTGCTCCAGAGGAAATAAAAGGCAGTGAGACTTTACCACTGAGATTACTGATTTGCTGGTAGGTCTCTTGTAAATGGTTGCTGTTTCATTCCTCAGATTGCTTCCTGGACAAACTGGTAGACTTTGAGCTTTCATCTATGAAACACTGTACCGCTGTGTTGACATACAGCATTACCTCACTCACTCATTGAGTGACCCCCAGCATGTCAGGCACAATCTCAAACCCTGCGGATGAGTGCCCCCAGGGTTTGGTAGGAGAGATAATCATAAAACAATTACAAGACATATCTAATTACATTTGTGTGACAAATGATATGTAGGATAAGATACTATACAAGTATAACAGGAGTCCTAAGCGAAGTCCAGGGTCAAGGAAATCTTCCCTGAGGAAGTACAATTCAGGCTGATTTCCAAACGGTGGGTAGGAGTTAGCCAAGCGAGAAGGAGAAGACTGGTGGGAATGTAAAATGGTGTAGCTGCTGCGGAAAACAGTTTGGCAGTTTCTCAAAATGTTAAACATAGAATTACCTTCTGACTTTGTAATTCTGCTCCTAGATATATACCCAGAAGAACTGAAAAACAGGAACTCAGAAAGATACTTGTATGCCTGTGATCATAACAGCATTATTCACAATAGCCAAAAGATAGAAACAACCCAGATGTCCATTGACAGATGAAAGGATAAGCAAAATATGATATGTCCATAAAATGGAATATTATTCAGCTGTAAAAAGAAATGAAGTTCTAATACATGCTACAACATGGCTGAATCTTGAAGACATAATGTTGTTAAAATAAGCCAGACACAAAAGGATAACTATTGTATAATTCCAGTTATAGGAAATCCTTAGAATATGAAAATTCACAGAGACAGAAAACAGTTCACAAGGGGCAGAAATGGGGAGTTATTGCTTAATGGGTACAGAGTTTCTGTTTGGGGTGATGAAAAAGTTTTCGTAATGGATGATGCTTATGGTAATACAAAATTGTAAATGTAATTAATGCCATTGAATTATACACTAAAAATGGTTAAAATGGTAAATATTATGTTATATAAATGTTGCCACAATAAAAAATTTTTTTGAAAGTAGTGGGAGGGAGCGGATGTGACTCAAGCTGTTGAGTGCCTGCTTCCCATGTGGGAGGTCCTAGGTTCAGTTCCTGGTGCCTCCTAGACAACAACAAAAAAACAAACAACAAGCAAAACAAACGAAGGAACCAACTCAGGGGAGCCCATGTGTCTCAGTGGTTGAATGCCGGCTTCCTACATACGAGGTCCCAGGTTCAATCCTCAGCCCCGGGTATCTAAAATAAATAAATAAATAAATAAGTAGTGGGAGGAATGTTCCAGGTGGAGTGAACAGAATGTGTGAAGACTCTGAGGGGAGTTGTGGTTGGCTAGATTAGTACTTAAAAGGACTCTATCTACTCGGAGCATAAGGAATAAGGGGAAGAATAGCACAGTACCCACATTTATAAAATAAAAAATCCTTTTTAAGTTATGGGTTTCTAATAGAGTAACCTATGGATTTCCAAAAGACTAACCAAGAGTCAAAAGACTAACCAAGAGCCATGCCTCTACTGTTTTTTTTTTTTTTTAAAAGATAATAGTCTGGATTTATAAGATTATGTATTATGTACCTATTGACAGTCCAGTCTCCCCTGACCTCATCATGCATAGACCTGCTTCTAAGAGTATTATATACTTAAGGGGCTCTTGCCTGGAAGGAACATTCTCTGCCTTCCTGCCCCTAAAAATCCAATGCATACTTCAAAATAGCTGAAATCTTACCTACATGTTTCCTTTTCTTACTGTCTTTCACTGATTGAATATACCAGTAGTTCTCAAACTTTTTAGTCTTAGGACCCCCTTATGCTCTGAAAAATTATTGAGGACCCCAAAGAGTTTGTGTTTATGTGAGTTAGCAATATTTACTATATTGGAAATGTGAACAGAGACATCAGAAATTATTTTTAAATTTAAAAATAATACACTTGTTAATGAAATCTTTTAAAATATACATAATATAAAACAGATTTTTATAAAAATAGCTTTTTTTCAAAACTAAAAAAATTAGTGAGAAGCTTAGTATTATTTTTCAGTTTTGCAAATCTCTAATGGCTGTCTTACTAAGAGACAGCTGGATCCTTATACCTGCTCTTCATTTGAACTCTTGTGATACGTTGTTTTGGTTGAAATATATTAAAAAATCAGGACTCACAGAGATATGTGGTTGAAAAAAGCAAGGTATTTTATTAGCCTCTTCAGAAAAGAATTCATATTCTTCTCTGATATTACATCAAGACTCTACAAGTGGTAGTTTCCTAAAGATGAGATGCAATGTGGACTCTGAATCCATATCAATATACTTTTTGTACTCAGTGACATTAAAATCCAATGGTCATTGTATTAGTTTCCTAGGGCTACTGTAACAAATTATTAACACAAACTGGGCGACTTAAAACAATAGAAATTTATTCTGTCACCATTCTGAGGCCAGAGGTCTGAAATCAAGATTTTAGCAGGGTAGCGCTTGCCCCACAGGCTCTAGAGGACCACCCTGTCCTGGCCTCTTCTAGCTTCTGGTGGCTCCCGGCATTCCTTGTGGTTGTACCCCCCTAGTCTCTGCCTCGCCTTACGTGGTCTCCTCCTCCATGGGTCTCTGTGTCTTCTCTTCTCTGTCTTCTGAGGACTCTTGTCATTGGATTTAGGGCCTCCCAGGATAATCCAGGATGATCTCACCTTAAGATCCTTAACCTAATGACATCCATAAAGACTCCTTTTCTAAATAAGGTCGCATTCACAGGTTCTGGGGTCAGGGCGTGGACATCCCTTTAACCTACTTCAGTCATCCTGCATTTTGAATGACTGTTACATCCGTGCAGAATTTTGTCACTTCATGCATTAGTCACTTGGAAAATATTGCTTCACGGAGTTATGCAGTCTTTCCAAATGTTGACACATTTCATTTGGTAATATCTAAAAATTGCATTTATTAATATGACCAACTGAGTGCATCAGAAAAGTCTTCAAGTGTAGGGAAGCAGACAGCTGGTGGTGGCAGACACAGATTTTCCAAAGTTCTATTTTTCGCTTGAAAGTTTGAATTTTATCATTGCCAACAAATACTTTGAGTTGTTTTACTTGAAGTGACAGGCTCACTTTGTTCATTTTCAAGAAAATGTCTGCCAAATACCCAAGTTTGGCAGACACCACCGTTCGCCAGTCATTCTTTCAAGTAAAAATGGTGTTTGATGAAAAAGCAGCTAGTTCAGCTTGCAACTCAAATAATCACACAAGGGCTTTTCTTCAAACCAATCGTCAGATTTTGGTATACAGCAGAAATGCTTTCTCATACTGTCATCACACAGAATTAAAAAAAAAATACTCAAGGGTCAAGGCTTAATAAAATTAATACTTTTTACTGCTTCATCGATGACATCCTTAACTAGTGAACCTGGCTTTTTGTTTTATTTTTTTAATGCAAGTAAGTGGTGTTGAAGAATACAAGTGATGCCTCAGCCTTAATTCATGCCAGGCATTAGCAGTTCTACCAGCTTTTACTTTTGCACCATCACTTCAAATGTCAACACAGTGAAAAAGGCAAACAACATCTTGGTATTATGAAAATAGTTTGACCTCACAACCCCCCTGAAAGGTCTTAGGGCCTTGCAGATATTCATGGATCACACATTGAGAACTGCTGGTATATACCATTCATTTTAGAACTAAATCATAGACTGTTCAGAATTTGTTAGCTTTTTGTATTCCATATCTCCGTTTCCCAGGAAATGAAATATATGCGTATATCTAAAAATAAAAAATCAAATAGCAGAGGAGGCTTTATGAAAAGCAACAGTCTCCTGCCTCACTGTTCCCTAGAATCAACCAGTTAAAAAAAAAAAAAATTATATTACGGAAAATCTCACACATATACAAAAATAGTCTAAATCATATTAAAAATAGCCTCCATGTATGTATTGCCCAGTTTCAACCATTATCTACTAATGTCTTAATTTCAGCAATCACCCCTCCCCCATATAATTTTGAAGTAAATATCCCAGATATCGTGTCATTTTATTCATAAATATTTCACTATTATCTCTAAAATATAAACTCTTTTAAGAAACAAAGCACAATAACATTATACCTAAAAAATTAACAATGATTTATTAATGTCATCAAATATTAGTCATTTTCTCATTTCCCCAATTGTCTCATAAATTTTTTTCAATTTGTTTATCCACATAAGATCAATTTGTAGTTGATATGACATTAAGTCTCTCTTAATTTGTATGACCCCTCCCTCCCCCCCCTTGCAATTTATTTGACAAAAGGACTAGGTCCTTTATCCTGTAGAATTTCCCAGTAAATTTTACTGATTACATCTCTGTGATGTCATTTAACAAGTAACTCTGACCATTGTATTTTTTTTTTTTTTTTCGAGACTACTTCCTAAGTGGTGGTGTGTTTTTCCACCAGGGAACATATAAAATCTGATTGACTCTCCTCTTACAATGTTAGCAGCCATTGATGATCATTTTCTAGGTGCATTAATTCATTAGGGGTTGCAAAATGGTGGTATTCTAATTCTATTCCTTCTTTATTCATTAGATGGAATTTTTCCTTAACGAGAAACTTCCCCTCATCTACTATTTGGTTACCCTGGGGTGCAGTTTGTTTTGGAGAGGCAGGATAAAGGCTTGTCTTTTATTTACCAGTTTTCAAAATAATGTCTTAGTTCCCCAGCATTATCCAGCAGTAACTAGTGAGGTTTATTTTTTATTTTTTAGTATCTTTATAAACTCCTAGATTTAAACAGGAGATTGCAGGTTGACCTTTTGCAAGTGCTCTCCTTCAGGGCTTATCCATACAGTGAGTTTGGAGAATAGCTCCAGGCCAAAGCATAGGGACCTCCCTGATCCTTTCTGCACTGCCTCTTATCTTGGGCATGCACCGGTGGCCCTAGAAATACCCCAAATTATAAAGTCTGAATATCCCCTCTTCTCTGGGAAACAGTTTCTTCAAGTTCCCAAGCACTGCACTGTATGTCCTACAGCCAGCAATCCCTTGCCCCAGAGAGCTCTGAGAACTGCCTTCTACACTACACACAAGGCAAGTTATGGGTCGGCAAGTCCTCAGACCATCAGACAGTTTGGGCCTGCCATGTATGCATATGCATGAGGGTTACTCTGCTCCCTTCCGAAGTTGGACCAGGGATCCGTCCTGTGAGCGTAGGCTGATGCAGCAAAGAGCTGGTGAGGGGTGGGTTGGAAATGGCCAGGACCCTGACAGATCCTGCTGCTTTTCTTTTATTTATTTATTTTATTTTTATTTTTTCAGGTACTGGGCCTGGGGATTGAACCCTAGACCTCGTATATGGGAAGCTGGCATTCAACTACTGAGCCACATTAGCAACCCAAGTTGGTTTTTTCGTTTGCTTGTTGTTTCTTTTTTTTTGTTTTTAGGAGGCACCAGGGACCGAACCTGGGACCTCCCATGTGGAAAGCAGGTGCTCAACTGCTTGAGCCACATCTGCTCCCCCTACTGCTTTTAAGTGGCCTTTCTCTTGATTCTTGTGTTCATTCTATTACTGCAGTCCTTTAACTGTTCTCTGGAACTTTGAGAAGGATGTTTCTGCCAGTTCTTGCTGGTTGTTCAAAGTTGCTGTGGGGGAATAGGGCCGTGAAGTGTCTCAATGTACCATCTTGGTGGGATGGGACCCCATTTGTTTAACTTTGAGGAGGAACCATTGTCAATCTTTTCTGCTTTTAGTTCCTATGATATTTCCAACCATACCTTTAAATAATAAGCTTACACCTTTTGATATGGGTTGAATTGTGTCCCTGAAAAAGATATGTTCAAGTCCTAATCCCATCCCATTAATGTGACCTTATTTGTAAATAGGGACTTTGGTGTTGCGAATTGTTAAAATGAGGACCAGCAGTATTAGGGTGAGCCCTAATCCAATGACTGGTGTCCTCATAAGAAAAGCAAAACAGACAAGGGGAGAATGCCATGTGAGACAGAGGCAGACATTGAAGTGTTACAGCCGCAACACAAAGATTGCCAACAAGCACCAAGAGCTAGGTGCTGGGGAAGATTTTCACCTACAGGTTTCTGAGGGAGCTTGGCCCTGTCCACAGCTTGATTTCACACTTCTACCCTCTAGAACCTTGAGACAACAAATTCCTGTTGTTTTAAGCCATCTAGTTTGTGCTATTTTGTTACAGCAACCCTTTTCTTGATTTTTAAAAAATTTTTTACATTATCTTTGGGCATATAATCATAATAGATGAAGCTCACTTACTGTACCCTCTTCCCCTCACTGTAATTAGATTGCCATTTGTTTTAGTTTCCTAGACTGCTCAAATCAAATACCATGAACTGGGTTTATTTAAACAGTGCAAATTTATTTGCTTATGGTTTTGAGGCTAAAAGAAAGTCTGAATCAAGGCATCATCAAGGTGATGCTTTCTCCCCGAAGTCTATGGTGTTTTGGGAAGGCACATGGCAGCATCTCCTGGCCTCTCTGTTCTCTTTCGGGTGTTGTTGATTTCAACTTCTTGTTTCAGTAGCTTTTTCTCTCTGTATCTAAATTTCATTTTCTTAAAAAGGACTCCAGTAATAGGATTAAGACCCATCCTGATTGAGGTGGGACACATCTTAATTGAAGTAACCTCATCAAAAGGTCTTACTCACAATGGGTTCACATCCACAGGAATGGATTAGGTTTAAGAACGTTTTTTTGGAGTACATATAGTTTCAAACCACCACACCATTTATTTATTTATTTAAAAAAAATTTTTTTAAGGATACTTAGATTATACAATGTCACATAAAAAATATAGGGGATTCCCATATGCCCCTTTCCCCACACCTCCCACATTTTCCCACATTAACAACATCCTTCATTAGTGAGGTACATTCATTGTAATTGATGAACACATTTTGGAGCATTGCCACTAAGTGTGGATTAAAGTTTACATTGTAGTTTACATTCTGTCCCACCCAATTCTGTAGGTTATGGCAAGATTTATAATGGCCTGTATATGTCATTGCAATGTCATTCAGGACAATTCCCGAGTCCCAAAAAAAGCCCCTGTATTACATCTGTTTTATCCTTTCCTTGCCCTCAGAGCCTCCAGTGGCCAATGCCTCCACATCAATGATATAAGTTCTTACATTTCTAGAATCACAATAAGTCTATAGTAGAATACCAGTAAGTCTACTTTAGTCCAAAGTTCATTCCCCTATCCTGATGATTCTGGAATGGTGATGTCCACTCCACCTCTAATTGAGAGGGGTCTGCAATCCCATGGCCAATGGGTGGACTCTTGCTTGTAGTAGTAGACTGTCTCGTTTCCTTGGTATGGTGGTTGTCAATCCTTACCTCCTTGTTAATTGTCCTGGGTGAGTCCAATGAACTGGAGAGGAGGTGTTGCAACTCTGCTGAGGTTCTGGGCCCAGCTGGCACATGGACAGCCCAAAGATTTTAAGTCTCTTGGATGTACACTTACAAACTCCAGCACCAAGTATAGGTTTAAATAGAAGTACAGAAGAGCCATGTGTAGGGAAACCACACCTGAGTCCAACTCTGTCACTCTGGGGAGCATAAATTCCAAAGTAGGGCCCACTGGCAAGGTACCAAACTCCTGAGCTATCTGCCTTGACTATAGTGTCTGGACATCTCCAGAACCCTCAGGAGCCCCACTATTTGGGTAGTATCTACTTTGGCAGTCAAAGAGATCCTGCTGAGACGTGCATAAGCGTAACCTCTGGAATGACCTCCCAACTCACTTTGAAGTCTCTTAGCCATATAAACTCATTTGTCCTTACCTTTTCCCCCTTTTGGTCAAGCACCACATCATTTAAACCATGCCATTGCTTACTCTGAAATTTCAAGCAGCAGACTTATAACCTTTATTTCTTGTTCTTTCAGCAATAGAAAATGGGACTGAAACTGTTTTTGAAAACAAGTGCATTTTATACAATTAATATATCATGCATAGATCCCGTAAGGGATATTAGGTAGTCAATACTTAGTGAATTTTTATTATACTCTCTGCTAAGTAAAATGTTAGTCTTCAATTAATGGAGACATTACCTAAATCAATAAGTAGTAATTTATAAATCATGATATTAGATTAGGAATTTAAAATCACTACTAGTAGTAGTTTTTCTCTTCTTCCCTTTTTTATCTCATTCTCTATACATGACTTTGGAGGTTGCATTATCTTTTTATATTTATGTTATTCCATTATTAAAAAGTATAAGTTAATGTGATGCAAATTCAGCATGAATAGAGAAAAATTACAAAGAAAGGAAACTTGAGGATTTTTTAATTGAATAAGAGGCACACTTAAAATCTTAGGAAGTAAATTCATATGAGTAAAGCTGTTAGTCCTGAACTCTGGGATCCATACTGGAAACAAAAAAACTTCACTTATTAATGACATGGTTTGGTGAGTCAAGAAAATGCAATGGAAAAATTATTTTTCATTTAGCATTCAACAGAATGCCTAAAAACAAACATTGAATGATTGTGTTTGTAATCTCTGTCTCCATTAATGGAATTTTAATTAGGAAGCATTTTTAAAGAAGCATGAGTAATTAATCATGGATTAAAAGTTACTGACAATATCATATAAATCATTTTGAGCAAATTTAAACCAAAGGGCTATCCAAAATTCTACTGTCAAATAAAATTACTTAGCACATCATTAATAAGATGTTTCTGTATACAAGATTAATAGAAAAGAACTGACTTTAGAAAGTTGAGGTAAGGATTTGATTGTATATCAGATTTAAAGATTTTGTTTCCTCTCTAAGATGAATAACCTATAATTGCTGTTTAACAAATTTTATTTTCCCTGGCCCATTGTTGTATGACAAGTCATTAATTCTTTTTTATAGAGTTAGGTCCCTTCACTATAACATTAAGATTTATGTAAGTCAACATGGATTTAAGCAAAAGCATATATAAACACTCTTTTATATAGGAATTATACTGGACTTTGTTATACAAGAAATCACTATCAAAAGAATTTTATTACCGGAAGTCTTTCTTTGCAAAATTTTCAGGCTCCTTCATCTATATTTCGGTAAGTATACAGTCCCATTGCCTTATTTAAACTTTTAATGTGTGTTCCTCTATAGTTCATTCACTATTGTATTTTTAGTTGTGCCCTCTGCTGTGTTCCTACTTCAACTTTGTTTTTTGGTGAATACAATTTCTTCATTACAATAAAATCAGGTTTATTTCTAAAAGTTATCAGCCTTCTCAAAATGCCAGGACACAAAGTCTGAGAAAACAGTGAAAGTTTCATATTAACTTGCTCAAGAATATTAGGGAATGTCTTCTTGGAAACTCATTGACTTTTTCAAACCCATTTTATTATACCCAGTTAAGCTGTTGCTATAGAGGGGTGTCAGCATAGGGGATAAGGGCGGACTCTGGAGCTAGAGTGCCTGGGTTCAAATCTCTACTCTGGCAATTACTAGCTGTATGATATTGGGACAAGTTATTTGATTTCTCTGGGTATTGGGTATAAAATTGTGCTTAGCTCATAGGGTTAATTTGAGGATCAAATAAACTAATATATGTAAAGTGCTTAGAAAAAGTCTGATACTTAAGTGTGTTAGAGCTGTTAGCTATTAGTTTTCTGACCCCTTACTACTAAGACCATTTGCAATTATTGTCAAAGATACAAATAGTTCTAATTATTTTAATTATTTTTGGTGTTCAGAAATATTTTTATAACTATTTCAGCAGGAAATTATAATATTGTCTATATGTGATTTTCAAAGGTTCTTTTTGCATGCTAGGGTCAAATGTGTTCCCAGAACAACATATCTCCAATTTCATAATGAAAGCCAACATGTAGCATATATAGAAATTCATTTGGTATTCATCATTTTTCCTTCAATAAATATATGCGTAAAATCTTTACTAAGAGCTCTGGGGATAGTAGGATGAAGCAGAAACAGATCTTGCTGAAAATTATTGGTTAATAGAGGAAGTATAAATATAAATAAATAAATCTGAGGTAGACAGCAACGTTTAACCACAAGAGGGGCAGATAAAATGCTCATTAGAGCTTACAGGAAAGAGAATATTCCATGCTAAAGGAATAGGAAAAAATTCTTGAAGGAGCTTGTATTTGAATTATGTCTTAAAGGATGAACTTGACTTAGTGATATAGAGAAATGAGGTACCATGAGGAGCACATTGCATGTAAAGGAAATGCTTGTTTTGCTTGGAGCATGGGATATATCAAGGGAAAGTTGTGTTATATGGTAGTCAGAATATGGAGGACCTAGAAGGCTGGGCTGATTAGATCTTATCTCGTTATCAGTGGGATTATTATGTGTTTTTGAACAGAGAAAGTGGCATGACTGGACTTGTGCTTTAGACAACATTCTACAAGATGGATAGGAACGGGAAAAGAGAGGAGCCTGGAGATTTACAGTAAAATTGGCACAACACTGTAAGCAGGAAGGCCTGGACCTAGATTGTGGGAGTGAGGAAGAGAATGCAAGAGTGATTTTGGATGATATTTAATGTATGTAGAATTTTTAATTAACTTGACTGTAAAAGTGTGGAAAAGGATAGATTGATGGTAACACATTTTAGTAAATATAACTAACAAGACTGGTGTCTAAGTGGGATTGTGGCTTTTAGCAGTTTGATATTATATATGAATTCCAAAAAAAGATAAGGATTATGTTTGTAAACTGGTCTGTTCCTTTGGGCATGACATCCTTTAATTGATTTAAATTCAAAGGCTTTATGTTTACTTAATTAAATCAAGATTAGAGCTTTGATTCCACCACTGTCATTAGGGCATGCAGGATTGAGTCCCTGCCCCCTTGGTGGGCTATATAAACAGACACTCAATCAAGAATACAGAAGAAATACACAGAGGAAGAGAGTTCCATAGACATGGCAGAGGAGAGAGCTTTGATCCTGTGGCCCAGGGAGAGAGATGAGTCATTTGCCTGATAGTTTACAGCTGACCTTGTGAAGTGACCAGAGCAGCTTAGCTGGAAAGAAACGAGCCCTCCAGCCTACAGCTGAGATCGGAATAAGCTAGGATATGGAGCCTTAAGAGAAAGAGGAAGGCTGACCCCTCACAGATGTTGTCCGCCATCTTGCTTCAACACGTGGCAACAAACTTTGGTGAGGAACTAACCTTGAGTTGAACTCTTTAGGGCCTTGTAACTGTAAGCTTTTTCCCCAAAGAAATACTCTTTATAGAGGCCAAAAGATTTCTGGTACTTTGCATCAGCATCCCTTTTGGCTAATACATGGCTGAAAGGGGGTAGTCTAGGGATTAAATGTCAATTGAAAGAAAGCTAGAGAATAATCTAGGGACTGGATAACATAGTGAACTCAGAGTTGGATGAGAATTGTGGTTCATAGTACAAATATAAGAATGTTCTTCTATGAACTAGAACAAATGTTTGCTATTACAAGGTGGTAAGAATATGGTGATGCTTAGGAAAAATACAATTAATGTAATCTATGGACTATAGTTGTAGCAGTTTGATACTGTTTATGAATTCCAAAAATAGATATTGGATTGTTTGTAAACTGGTTTAGGCATATTAGATTGTATTGGATTCAGAGGTTTCACTTTTACTTGATTAAATAATGATTAAGGCTTTGATTGGGCCACATCAGTGGGCCACATCAGTATGCCACATCATTAGGCCTACTTTGGTGGGCAGGGACTCACAGAGAAAATGACAAGGCACAGGAGTTAGTTAGAGTTTTGAGCTGGAGCCCGGGAAGTAAGCACACAGGAGAAGAACACAGATGAATAGAGACAGCTCCATAGACACAGCAGAGGCCCCAGGAAGAGAGACGAGCAGCTTGCCTGATGGTTCACAGCTAGCCTTGTGGAGCTAGCAGAGCAGCTGAGCCCAGAGAGAATTGAGCCCTGGGGAGAGAGACAAAGCCTAGAGACCCTGATAGTCTACAGCTGACTTGGAGAGAAACAAGCCCCAGGAGAGAGACTAGACTTATCCCAGCCTACAGCTGATACTGGAAGAAGCTGGGACCATGCAGCCTTAAGAAGAAGAGAAAGGCTGAATGTTGACAGCCATCTTGCTCCAACACGTGGCAACAGACTTTGGTGAGGGAAGTAACTTATGCTTTTTGGCCTGGTAACTGTAAGCTTCTACCCCAAATAAATATCTTTTATAAAAGCCAACAGATTTCTGGTATTTTGCATCAGTACCCCATTGGCTGACTAATACAATAGTTAACAGCAATATTGTAATATTCTTGCATCAGTGTCAAAGAAGGTACTGTATCAATGCTAAGGGTCAATAATAGGGTGGTATGGGATTTTTCTTTTGGTCTACAGAAAACATTCAAAAATTTACTGAGGCGATGACTGCACAGCTCTGTGATAAAAGTGAGAGCCACTGAGTGTACACTTTGGATAGACTGTACAAGGCATGGGACTATATAACACAGTTAACCACATAGTAGAAGACGGACTGTGGTTAACAGTACAAATATGAGAGTGTTCTCTCATTAGCTATAACAAATATACAATACCAATACATGGTGTTAATCATAGGGTATGGAAAAAATATACCAAGTGTACACTATGGACCATAGTTGGTGGTAATAGTCTGATGATGTTCTTTCATAATCTACAACAAATGTTCCACAACAGTGTAGGGTGTTGGTGGAGGGGTGTTGTATGGGAATTCTGCACATTACGCATGATTGTTTTGTAAGTTTACAACTACTCTAATAAAATATATATATACTAAAATATATATGATTGTGGAGGTAGATTTGAAATAACTGAAGGAACTTGTTATTTGTGCTCTGTCCTCACTGATGATGCTCTAGTGAACAAGGAGGGAAGGTTATTTTGCTTTCATGGAGCTTGCACTCTGATGGTGGGGGTGGGGGTGGGACAAAAAGTAAACAGGGAATTAAGAACAAATTATGATCAATTGACCACTGCTATGAGGAAAATGAACAAGCTGCTATGACAGAGATAACAGAGAGGCCTACTTTAGATAGAGAGGCCTCTCTGAGGAGGGCCCATTTAAACCAAAATGAGAATGATGAGAAGGAGCCAGCATTGTGAAGGGTGGCAGGATTGGAGGAAGACGAGCATTCCTATCCTAAGAGAACAAAACGAGTAAAGGCTCTGAGTCAATGAAGAATGTAATGGGGAATACAGGGAAAAACTAGGAAGAAATCAAGAAAGAATCCAAGGTTTTGAACTTGGGTGATTAAGTGGTGGTGCTATTAACAGAACATATTTGGAGGGAAAACTATGAATTTATTCATTATCCAGAGGAGAGACATTTAGTTGGTAACTGTAGATTGGGAAAGAGATCAGGCTTCACATATGACTTTTGTAGTCAACTGTTCAGAGATAATAAAAATGAGTTTGGTTGAGAAAGCTAGTTATAGGGAAAAGAGCCTGGGACTTAAGCCCGTGTTTAAGTACTCTCCCTATTATTCAGTAGTTGTGATACTTGGGGCAACTTCTCTCTTGAAGGTTACAAAGCTCTGACTCTCTTCTGTTCCAGTGATCTATTAGTCCTATTTTTACAGGAATTTCACATTGTCTTGATTACTGTATAGCTTTATAATAAATCTTGAAATCAGGTGGTGTAACTCTTTCATCATTGTTCTTTTTAATATTGCTTTGACTATTCTAGATCCTTTGCATTTTCACATGTATTAGTTTTCTGTTGCTGCCATTAACACAATATCACAAACTTAGTGGCTTAAAACTCAAATTTATTATCTTATACTTCACTAGTTCAGAAATCCTAGGTCTCCCTGAACTAAAATTAAGGCGTCAGTAGGGCTATGTTCCTTTCTGGAGGTTCTAGAAGAAAATCGGTTTCTTTGCCTTTTCCAGTTTCTAGAGGCCACCTGTGTTCCTTGGTGTGGCAGTTTGAAATTATGTTATGAATCTCCCAAAAAGAAATATTTATGTTTGTAAATTAATCTGTTCCTCTTGGTGTGATATCCTTTGAGTTCATTAAATTCAGTTGATGGGCCTTTGATTAGATTACTCGATAAGATCGATTTAGGGCTTTTGATTGGATTATGTCAGTGAGATGTGGTTCAGGTTGACTCTCCGCCCCCTTGCTGGGTCTGATATAAACAGAAACACAAAGAGAAACTCATTCAGACAGATATAGGGAAAGGAAGCTGCCATTTTTTATCCTGAGAGAGGACTACAGGATTGCTTAAGCATGAATCCCCAAGACGCTAGGCCCACAGCTGCTCAAGAGGAGATGATGAGCCTGGAGGGGAAGGCTGAAACCTTGGCAGGGGTAGGTGGCCATCTTGCTTCACCACTTGGCAACATGCTGGGATCAACAGTAGCTGACTTTGGTGAGAAAGCACCTCTGGTGGTGCCCCAGTCTGGACTTTTCATGGCTTTGGAACTGTAAGCTTTTGCCGTAAATAAATCCCCTTTATAAAAGCCATCCAATTTCTGGAACTTTGCATCAGCACCCCTTTTACAAACTAAAACAGAAATTAGTACTGAGAGTGGGGTTGTGCTGCTGCAATTACCAAAAATGCTGGAACAATTTTTTAAATGAGTAAGGGATATTTTTTGGAGGAATTGTGAGATGCTTGATAGAAAAGGCCTAGATTGTTTAGAAGAGACAGTTGGTAGGAATATGGACCCTAAAGTTATTTCTGATGAGGACTTAGATAGAAATGATGGCTGGAAAGAAAATGATCCTTGTTTTAAAGTGGCAGAGAGCTTGGCAAAGTTGACTCCTGATGTTAGATGGAAGGCAGAATTTGAAAATGATGAGCTTGGACATTTACCTGAGGAGATTTCCAGAGTAAATGTGGAAAACATGGTCTGGCTTGTCCTTGAAGCTTATAGCAAATTGTAAGAGGAAATAGCAAATTGTAAGAGGAAAGACATAAACTGAGAACTGCATTGTTGGGCACAAAGAAACCAGAGGCTGATTTTGGAAATTCCAAACTTCCGGAAAACAATCCCCCAGAGGATAGTGGCCCATGTGAAGACTTAATTAAATTTGGAATTTGTAAGTCAGAATTGGAAATGCAGTTATCCAGGAAGGACTTGTGGAAAGTCTTAGTGTCTGATGGCTTGGGCCCCTGTTTCCTGCAAGCTAAACCAACAAGCTTTTGTGAGATCTGTATGAACGAAACCACTGTCAGCCTGGACTAAAAGAGACATGAAGGGGAAAGATTGAAAGGAAAACAGCCTCAAGAGGAAAACCATGGAAGCTGAGATCTGGAATTAAGACATCTCCTTGGGCCAAGAGAGGGACCCCACCCATGTGTATAGAGAGGGTGAGTTTGCCCTGACATTTGAAGAGAGTGGATGTTCCAGCTGTTATTCAGGGAGAGTTTGTAGCCCCAGGCTTCAAGAGGTCGGAGCGCATTCCCAGGTGGTTGGGGAGAGTTAGATCACCAACACATTGCTCTGACAGGGTTGGGCCTGTTTCCCATAGATTAGGGAGAATTAGGTCAGCACCTCACTGTTCTGAGGGGTTTGGACCTGTAAGCCAGAGATTAGAAAGAGTTAGGTCACCACCCTACTGTACTAAGGTATTGAGACTGTCCCCCAGAGATTGGAGAAAGTGTGGCTGTCACCCCAATGTTCTTGGAGGGTGAGGTCTGAAGCTCTGTTGTCACCCAGATGCTTGATGAGGGAGGAACTGAGAAAATGACTGTTGGGCAAAGCTGTGGAAAGGGTGACCCCCATGAGGCCCTAAGGAGAAAAAGAAACCATCCTTGTAAGGATGACTCTCAGACTTTGAAATCTAATGGGGTTTGACCTGCAGGTTTTCAGAACTGTTGGGGTCCAGTGACACAGTGACCAGTTTCCCTCCCAACCTCTCCTAATGGTAATGCAAATGTTTATCCTATGTCTGTCTCTCCTTTGTATATTGGAAGTAGATAACTTCTTTTGTTAAGTTTCACAGATCTATAGCCAGAGGGGACTTTTGACTAAGACAAACTGGATTCCTATTACTGATTTTGATGTGATTTTGTATTTAGCATTGCTATTGAAAGGATTTAAGGTTTTCTGGAATATTGTAATGTCTTTTTGGGATTCAGAGGGTGGGGTGTGGCAGTTTGAAATTATCTTATGAATTCCCAAAAGATAAATATTATGTTTGTAAACTAACCTATTCCTTTGGGTATGATACCCTTTGATTGCATTAAATTCAGTTGAGGGAGCTTTGATTAGATTACTTGATGAGATTGTTTTAGGGCTTTTGATTAGACGAGAGCCACAGTTCTGGAGATTAGGGACATGTACATCTTTGGGGAGGGGAGACATTATTCTGCCTATCTCAACAGATGAATTTTAGAATCAGCTTGTCAGTTTCTACAAAAGAGCCCAGTAAGATTTTGATTGGAATTGTAGTGAATCTATAAAATAATTTAGCGAGAATTGACAAATAATGTTGAGTCCTCTAACCCATGAACAAGGTTTATCTCTTCATTTATATAGGGCTTTCTTTAATTTTTCACAGCAATGCTTTGTAGTTTTTTTGCTTGTTTGTTTTTTAAAGATTTATTTTATTTATTTCCTTCCCTCATTGTTTGCACTCACTGTCTGCTTGTCTTCTTTTTAGGAGGCACCAGGAACCAAACCTGGAACCTCCCATGTGGGAGGGAGGCACCCAACTACTTGAGCCACCTCTGCTCCCTGTAGTTTTTAGTATACATATCTTGCACATCTTTTGTCATATTTATCCCTACATATTTAATATCTATTGATGTTAAAATTCTTTCTAAAATTTAAATTTCCAGTTGTTGCTAGTATATAAAATTGCAATAAATTTTTGTATATTGATCTTGTATTCTACATTACAAAACTCAGTTTCATTAAATTTTTTGTAGATTCTGCCTGATTTTCTATCATGCAATTTGTGGAGTTTTATTTTCTTGAAATGTTTTTATTTTGATTATTAAGGTAATGCTGGTCTCATGGGATCAGTTGGGAAATTTTGGAAAATTCATGTAGATTTGGTATAATTTCTTCTTTAAATGTTTGGCAGGAATCAACAGTGAAGCCAGAATAGTCTATTCAACAAATGGTGCTGGGAGGACTGGATATCCCTAGATAAAAGAAAGAAAGAGGATCCCTATCTTATACCTTATACAAAAATTAACTAAAAAATAGATCAAGGACCTAAATACAAAAGCTAGAACCATAAAACTCCTAGAAGAAAATATAGTAAACATCTTCAAGATAATGTGGTAGGTGGTGTTTTCTTAAACCTTACACAAAGCACAATGAAAGGAAAAATAGACAAATGAGACCTCCTCAAAATTATATACTTTCATGCTTTAAATGACTTTGTTAAGAAGGTGAAAAGGCAGCCTACTCAAAGGGAGAACATTTTCAAAAACTGTATATCTGGTAAGGGTTTGATTTCTACATTATATGAAGAGATCACACAATTCAATGATAAAAAGACAAGCAATCTAATTTAAAAATGGGCAAAAGAGGAAATACAAATGTCCAAAAAGCACATGAATAATAATAAGAAAAAAACAAACAAAAAGCACATGAAGGGGAGCATGTGTAGCTCAGTGGTTTGAGTGCCTGCTTCCCATGTATGAGGACCCTGGTTCAATCCCTGGTACCTCCTAAAAAATAAAAATAAAATTATTGTGTTTAAAAAAAAGGACATGAAAAGATGTTCAACATCACTAGCTATTAGGGAAATAACAAATCAAAACACAATGAAATATCATTTCATGCCTTACAGAATGGCCATTATTAAAACATAAAATTATGAGTGCTGGATGGATGTGGAGAAATAGGAACACTCCTTCACTGTTGATGGGAGTGTACAATGGTGCACCTTCTGTGGAAGACAATTTGGCAGTTCCTTAGGAAGCTAAATATGGAACTGCCATATGATCTGGCAATCCTGCTACCAGGAATATATTCAGAGAACTGAAATCAAGGACATGAAAAGACATTTGCACCCTGATATTCATAGTGGCATTATTGACAATTGCTAAAAGATGGAAACAGCCTAAGTGTCTGTCAACTGATGAATGGATAAACAAAATGTGGTATATACATAAGATGAAAGGCTATTCAGCTATAAGAGGACATGAACTTGGGATGCATGAATGAATCTTGAGGATATTATGTTGAGTGAAATAATCCGACACAAAAGGACAAATATTGAATGGTCTCAATGATATGAACTAAATATGAGTAAACTTATAGAATTAAACTATAGAGTATAGATTAGTAGGAGACAGAATGTAGGTTGAGAAGGGGGAGCTGGCTGGTGCTGAATGCATGTAGAATGTTTAATAAGGTTGATTGTAAATATGTGGAAATGGATAGAGTTGATGGTAACAATTGTAATGAGTATAACTAATATTGCTCATTTATAAACGTGATTGTGGCTGCAAGGGGTAGTCTAGGAAGGTTATTGTTACTTGAAAAACAGCTAGAGAATAATCTGGGGACTGAATAATATAGTGATTTCATTGGTAGATGAGGATTGTGGTTAATACAAATACAGGAATGCTCCTCTATTATAAGATGTTAAGAACATGGTGATACATGGGAAAAATACAATTATTGTAACTTATGGACTATAGTTAACAGTAATATTGTAATATTTTTGTAGCAAAGGCAAAGAAGGTACTATATCAATGCTAAAGGTAAAAAAAATATGGGATTTTGTTTTATGAGATGTGAATATGATCAAGCATTTTTTGTTTATTTTCTTAATTAACAAGAAGACTTTGGTCATGTCATTTAACCAATCTGTGCTCACTTGTTCATCTTCCAGAACACTGGAGAAACAATTGAGTTTGTTTTTAGGATTAAATAAGAAAAATGTGTCTGGACAGGATTTAAAAAAATAATTCTTCCTTAATTTGTTAAGCTGCCATTTGCCTTTTATTTTATTTTTTTGAGGTTGAAATAAAGTTTAAAATAAAAATAAATTTAACATTGATAGAAAGCTTATAGTCTATATTCCTATTTTTTCATATGTCACTATAGTGTCCCTTTACCTTTATACCTTCCTTGCTAGATCCCAATCAGGATCATTTATTGTATTTAGTTGTCATCTCTTTAGTTGCCCTTTTTTTTTTTTTTCCTAATTGTAGGAACATATTTATAACCTAAACTTGCCCATCTCAACAACTCCTATGCATACCATTCAGTGGGATTAATCACATTCACAATATTGTTTTATTCTCACCACCTTCCATTACTAAAACTTTCCCATCTCCCCAAACAGAAACCCATTATGCATTAACTCCCCATATCCCCTGCCCCCCACCCCTGGCAACCTGTACTCTAATTTCTGTCTCTATAAGCTTGCATATTCTCTAATATTTTCTCTGTAGTTACCATGGGGCTTAAATTTAACATCCCAAATCATAACAATCTCATTTGCTTTTATACCAATTTAACTTCAGTAGTATACACAAACCTCTATTTCTATATCCCTCCATCCCCCCACCTTTATATAATTCTTGTCACAAATTACATGTTTATACATTATAAGTCCCAAACCACTGATTTCTCCTTACATTTTATGCATTTGCCTTTTAGATCTTGTAGGAAGTAAAAAGTGGAGTTACAAACTAAAAATACAGTAGTGCTGGCTTTTATATTTATCCCTGTTGTTATCCTTACCTTATCGTTGTTTCTTTATGTGGCTTCAGTCTATTGACTATTGTCCTTTCCTTTCAATCTGCAGAACATCTTTAACATCTCTTGTAGGGCCCACCTAGTGATGACAAACTCCCTCAGCTTTTGTTTATCTGGTAAAGTCTTAGTCTTTCCTTTATTTTTGAAAAACAGTTTTGCTGGATATAGAATTTTTGATTGGCAGTTTCCTGCTTTCAGCACTTTAAGTTTGTCATCCCACTGCCTTCTTGCCTTCGTGGTTTCCGATGAAAAATTGGCATTTGATCTTATTGAGGTTCCCTTGTACATGATAAGTTCCTTTTCTCTTGAGGCTTTTAGAATTCTCTCTTCAACTATGGGTATTTGATAGTTTGATTATAATATGCTGTGGTATAGGTCTATTTGGATTTATACTGTTTGGAGCTTTTATTGAGCATATTGGATGTATATGTATATGTGTTTCATTAAATTGTGGAAATTTTCAGCCATTATATCTTTGAATATTCTCTATGCCCCTTTTTCTCTGTCTCCTCCTTCTGGGATTTGCACAGTGTATATATTGGTACGCTTGATGGTGTCCCACAAGTTCCTCAGGCTCTGTTCAGTTTTCTTCATTGTCTTTTTCTTCTGTTCCTCAGATTGGATGATTCCAGTTGTCCATCTTCAAGTTCTCTTGATTCTTTTTTCTGCTAGGACCAAGGATCGACCTTCTCTATCCCTGGTATTTTAGTTTACCTGATGCAAAGCACCAGAAATGGGTTGACTTTTATAAAGGGGAATTTATTTGGGATAAAAGCTTACAATTCCAAGACTGTGAAATATCCAAATTGAAGCACCATCAGAGGTGATTTTCACCAAAGTCAGCTGCCACATGTTGAAGCAAGATAGCTGCTGATCTCTGCCAAGGTTTGAGCTCAGCTGAGGGCAACCAGGCATAGAGCTTGTCTCCTTCTGGGCTTCCTCTATCAGTCTCAGCTGTTCTGCTTTCTTCCTGAGTTCAGCTGCAAGCTATCAGGCATATAGCAGGGCTCATTTCCTAGAGCTGCTCTGTTGTCCCACCCTCTTGCGGCCTTCATGCTTAAGCGATCCTCTAGTCCTCTCTCACATGGCAGGGTAAAAAATGGGGCATAGAGAGATGGAGAGGTGAAGAATTAAAAAAAAAAAAGATGGCTTGTTTTCCTGTGTCTTGTGTCTCTCCATTTTTATGAGCCCCAGCAAGAGTACAGAGACTCAACACGAATCATGCCCCACTGACATTGTCCAATCAAAAACCCTAAAGTGGAGCTGGTGTAGCTTGAGTGGTTGAGTGCCTGCTTCCCATGTATAAGCCATGTACGAAGTCCCAGGTGCAATCCCTGGTACCTCCTAGAAACAAAAACAAACAAATGAAAAACCAACTCTCATTGTGGAGTGGATGTAGCTCAGTGGTTGAGCACCTGCTTCCCATGTACAGGGTCCTGGGTTCAAGCCCCGGTACCTCCTAAAAAAAAAAAAAAAGAAAAAGAAAAAAGCCCTAAAGTGATCTTATCAAGTAATCTAATCAAAGGCCCCTCAAACAAAAAAAAGCAATCAAAGGCTATGACATCCACAGGAATAGATTAGTTTAAAAACATAATCTTTCTCTTTTGGGGATTATAAAATAATCTCAAACTGCCACATGTGGTAATATTATTTCCTCTGAAATCCACTTTGTATGGTATTAATATAGCCACTCCATCTTTCTTTTGATTGGTGTTAGCATTGTGTAACTTCCTGCATCCTTTTGCTTTTGACCTCTGTGTCTTCATCTTTGAAGTGCATTTTTAGGCAGCATTTAGTTCAATTTGCTTTTTCAATCCAATGTGATCATCTCTGCCTTTTACTCAGGGTATTTTAATCATTTACTCATCATTGATTTGAGTTAGGTTTCAGTTTGTCGTCTTGTTATTTGTCTTCTGTTTATCTTAGCTGTTCTTAATTTTCTTTTTCCTCTTTTTCTGCCTCATTTTGGATTGAGACTTTTTTTATACCTTTCCATTTTATGGCCTTTGTTAGCTATAACTTCTCTTTTTCTTTTAATTTAACGGTTGCTTTAGGGTTTAAGTATACATCTTTAACTTATCACAGTCTGTCTTCAGTTGAATTATACCAAATCACATATAGGATAAGGCTCTTACAATTGTATATTTTTGTTTCTTTCCTCACAGCCATTATACTGTTGTTGTCATGCATTTTACTTATACATAATCTATAAATCCCACAATAATTATCATACCATGAACTTAATATATTATGTAACATATTATATGATTCCATTTATATAAAATGTAAATATAAATCAATTTTTAAAGATAAAATAATTATTATCATTACATAACAGTTCTGTTTTAAAGAGATTTAAATTATAAGAAAAAAATCTTATATATTTACCCTTATAGTTACCATTTCTGGTGCTCTCCATTCTTTTATGTATATTTTCAGAAATCTGAAATAAGTTTCTTTCTCTCTGAAACTTAACATCTCTTGTGTGAGTCTGCTGGTTATGAAGTTTTTCAACTTTTGTTTGTCTGCAAAAATCTTTCTTTGCCTTTAGTTTTGAAAGATACTGTTGCTGGGCATAGAATTCTAGGTTGGCAGTTTTTGTTTTTTTAATTTAGTAATTTTAAAGATGTTGCTCCACTGTCTTGCTTACACTATTTCTGATGAGAAATCTGCTGCTATCCTTAACTTTGTTCCTCTATACGTAAGGTGTCTTTTTTTTTTTTTTTTCTACCCCCTTTGGCCACTTTTCCAGTTTTCTCCTTATCACTGATTTTTAGCATTTTCATTATGATGTACAGTTTTTTCATGTCTCTAGTGTTTGGGGTTCATTGACCTTTTTGGATCTGTGGCCTATAGTTTTCATTCAAATTTGGGAAAATATCAGCCATTATTCAAATTAAATTTCTTTTCCAATCCCCTTATCCCCACCCTTATCCTTTCCTTTAGGAACACCAATTACATATATATTACTAGTCTGCTTGAAGTTGTCCTACAGCTTTTTGATTCTTTTCCTTCTTTTTTTTAAAAAGCAGTTTTATTGAGATATATTCATATACTATACAATCTATCCAAAGTGTACAATCAATGACTTTTAGTTTTCACAATGTTGTGCATTCATCACAAAAAATTTTAGAACAGTTTCATTACTCAAAAAAACCCAAAACTCTATACCCCTTAGCAGTCATCTCTTAATCAAATTCTCTTCTTTTTATTGCTTTTTCTGTCATTCATTTTGTAAAGTCTCTATTGCTGTTTTTTAATTCACTAGTCTTTGCCTCAGCATTGTATAATCTGTTAATCCCATATAGAAATTGTAGTTTTCATCTCTAGAAGTTCAATTTAGAAAAATGTTAAACCTTCCTGTATATACTTAACTTTTGAAAATATGAGATGCAGTTATAAAACTGTTTTAATGTCTTGTCTGCTAATTCTAATATCTGTGTCAGTTGTAGGTTGGTTTTGGTGATTGAATTTTCTCTTCATTATAGTTTGTATTTTTCTCCTTCTTTGCTTGCCTTGCAATATTTGCTTGGATGCCAAACATTGTGAATTTTACCTTATCAGGGGCCGGTTATTTTTATATTCCTATATATGTTCTTTTTTTTTTTTTTTTTAAAGATTTATTTATTTATTTATCCCCCCCTTGCTGCTTGTGTTTGCTGTGTCCATTTGCTATGTGTTTTTTCTGTGTCTGCTTATCTCCACCTTGCTGCGAGGTCTTGCTGCATCAGCCTACCACGCCGCGTGGGCCGGCCTGCCCTCACAAGGAGGCCCCAGGAAGCGAACCCGGGGCCTCCCATTTGGTAAACGGGAGCTCTATCAATTGAGCCGCACCCGCTTCCCCCTATATGTTCTTGAATTTTAATTTGTGATGCAGTTAAATGATTGGAAACAGTTTGATCCTTTCAGATCTTGCTTTTATAATTTTTAAGAGCACTTTCATTATTTCAATAATAATAATAAACAACAACAACAAAAAAACACACACACAAAAAAGAAAATTCTTCACATCTCAATCTTTCTCTGTTTCCCCTGCTGTCCGTAGCTGCTATTTCTGGCTATTCTTGCACAATTATTTATTTATTAAGTAGGTTTATTGAGCTATATTCACTTACCATACAATCTATCCACAGTGTATAATCAATGGCTTTTAGTATAATCACAATGTTGTGCATTCATCACCACAAAAAGTTTTAAAAACATTTCATTACTCCAAAAAGAAAAGCCCCACACCCTTTAGCATGCCTTCCCCAGCCCTACATAACCTCTAATCTAATTTAATTTTTATAAATTGATTTATATTTACATTTTATACAAATGGAATCATACAATATGTTATACAATTTACTTCATAGTAGCGCAATCATACAATATTTATCCTTTTGTGTCTGGCTTGCTTCATTCAACATGAAGTCCTCCAAGTTCATCCATGTTGTTATATGCTTTATGACTTCATTTCTTCTTACAGCTGCATAATATTCCATCATGTGAATACCCCACAGTTTATTCATTCATCGGATGATGGACACCTGGGTTGTTTCCAGCTTTTGGTAATCTTGAATAAAGCCGCTATGAACAACAGTGTGCAGATGTCTGTTCATGTCACTGCTTTCAGTTCTTCTGGGTATATACCCAGTAGCGGTATTGCAGGGTCACATGGCAAGTCTATATTCAACTTCTTTAGGAACTGCCAAATAGTCCTCCACAGTGACTGTACCATTCTGCATTCCCACCAAGAGTGAATAAGTGTTCCTGTATCTCTACATCCTCTCCAACACTTGTAGTTTTCTGTCTTTTTAATAGTGGCCATTCTAATAGGTATGAAATGATATCTCATTGTAGCTTTGATTTGCATTTCGCTAATCATTAGTGGTGTTAAGTATTTTTTTCATGTGTTTTTTTTTTTTTTCCCATTTGTATTTCTTCTTTGGACAAATGTCTGTTAAGTCTTTTGCCATTTTTAATAGGGTCATTTGTCTTTTTATTGTTGAGTTTTAACATCTCTCAATATATCATAGATATTAAACCCTTATCAGACATGTGATTTCCAAATATTTTCTCCCCTTGAATCGGCTGCCTTTTTACCCTTTTGATAAAGCCCTGTGAGGTGCAAAAGTGTTGAATTTTGAGGAGGTCTCATTTATCTATTTTTCCTTTTGTTGAGTGTGCTTTGGGTGTAAGGTTGAAGAAACCACCACCTACCACAAGGTTTTTAAGATGTTTCCCTACATTTTCTTCTAGTAGTTTTAAGATCCTGGCTTTTATATTTAGGTTTTTGATGCATTTTGAATGGATTCTTGTATAGGAGTGAGATAGGGGCCCTCTTTCATTCTTTTGGTGATAAATATTTAGTTCTCCCAGTACCATTTGTTGAAGAGGCTGTTTTGTCCTCTTAACATGGACTTGGTAGGTTTGTCAAAAACCAGTGGCCATAGAGGTGAGGTTTTATTTCTGGACTCTCAATTGTATTCACTGATTGATGTGTCTGTCTTTATGCCAATACCATGTTGTTTTGACCACTGCAGCCTTGTAATATGTTTCAAGGTCAGGCAGTGAAATTCCTCCCATGTCACTCTTCTTTTTTAGAATGCTTTTGGCTATTTGGATGCATTTTCCCTTCTAAATGAATTTGGTAATTGCCTTTTCTATTTCTGTAACGTAGGTGGTTGGAATTTTGATTGGTACTGCATTGAATCTATAGATCAATTTGGGTAGGACTGACATTTTCATGATATTTAGTCTTCCAATCCATGAACACGCAATGTCTTTCCATTTATTTAGGTCTTCATTGATTTCTTTTAGTATTGTTTTGAAGTTTCTGCATATAGGTCCTGTACTTCTTTGGTTAAATTGATTCCTAGGTATTTGAGTCTTTTTGTTGCTATTGTAAATGGATTTTTCCCCCTGCTTTCCTCCTCAGGTTGTTCAATACTAGTGTATAGAAACACTACTGGTTTGTTGTTGTTGTTGTTGATCTTTATCCTGCCACTTTGCTGAACTCATTTATTAGTTCAAGTAGCTTTGTTGTAGACATTTCAGAATTTTCTAAATATAGGATCATGTCATCCACAAATAGAGTTTTGCTTCCTCTTTTCCTATTTGAATGCCTTTAATTTTTTTTTTCTTGTCTCATTGCTGTAGCTAGAACTTCTATTACAATGTTGAATAACAATGGTGACAGTGAGCATCCTTGTCTTGTTCCTGATCTTAGAGGGAAAGCTTTCAAATTTTCTGCTTTGAGTACGATGTTGGCTGTGGGTTTTTCATATATGCCTTTTATCATATTGAGGAATTTTCCTTCTATTCATATCTTTCTAAGTGTTTTTTTATCAAGAAAGGATGGTACATTTTGGCGAATGCCTTTTCTGCATCGATTGAGATGATCATGTGATTGTTTCCCTTCAATTTGTTAATGTTGTGTATTACATTGATTGATTTTCTTATGTTGAACCAGCCTTGCATACCAGGAATAAATCCCACTTGGTCGTGATGTATAATATGCTGTTGGAGTCTATTTACAAGTATTTTGTTTCAAAATTTTCACCTATGTTCATTAGAGAGATTGGTCTGTAATGTCCTTTTCTTGTAGTGTCTTTATCTGGCTTTGGTATTAGGGTGATGTTGGCTTCTAAAATGTGTTGCATAATTTTCCCTCCTTTTTAATTTTTTGGAAGATTTTAAACAGGATTGGTGTTAATTCTTTTCAAAATGCTTGGTCAAATTCATCTCTGAAGCCTGGACTTCTCTTTTTTGGGAGATTTTTGGTGACAGTTTCAATCTCTTTAAATGTGATTGGTTTGTTAAGTCCTTGTATTTCTTGTAGCGTCAGTGTAGGTTGTTTATGCATTTCTAGGAATTTGTCCATTTCATCTAGGTTGTCTAGTTTGTTGGCATGATCCTTTTTATTTCTGTGGGGTCAGTCATAGCTTACCCCCCTTTCATTTCTGATTGTATTTATTTGTATATTTTCTCTTCTTTTCTTTGTTAGTCTACCTAGGGGTTTGTCAATTTTATTGATCTTCTCAAAGTACCAGCTTTTGGTTTTGCTTATTTTCTCTATGTTTTTTTGTTGTTGTTGTTCTCAATTTCATTTATTTCTGCTATAATCTTTATTATTTCTTTCCTTTATTTGGGGGATTGTTTAGTGTTCTCTTTCTCATTTCTCCAGGTGTTCAGTTAGATCTTTATTTTAGCTCTTTCTTCCTTTTTAATAGAGGCATTTAATGCTATAAATTTCCCTCTCACCACCGCCTTTGCTGTATCCCATAAGTTTTGATGAGTTGTGTTCTCATTTTCATTTGTCTAAATGTATTTACTGATTTCACTTGCAATTTCTTCTTTGCCCCACTGATTATTTAGGAATGTGTTGTTTAGCCTCCACACATTTGCAAATTTACCTCTTTCCTGTCTATTATTGATTTCCAGTTTCATTCCATTATGATCTGAGAAAGTGTTTTGTATAATTTCAGTCTTTTTGTATTTATTGAAAGCTGCATTTTGACCCAACATGTGCTCTATTCTGGAGAAAGATCCTTAGGCACTTGAGAAGAATGTATAACCCACTGAGTGTGAGTACAACGTGCTGTATATACCTGTTAGGTCTAACTCGTTTATTATATTCTTCAAGTTCTTTGTTTCCTTGTTGATATTCTGTCTAGTTGTTCTAATGATGTGAGTGGTGTGTTGAAGTTTCCAACTATTGTTGTAGAGATGTCTGTTTCTCCCTTCAGTTTTGCCAGTGTTTGTCTCATCCTGGTTAGGTACATACATATTTATGACTGTTATATCCTCCTGTTGGATTGTCCTTTTTTTAAATATATAATGGCCTTATGTTTCTCTTTTAACTATTTTGCATTTAAAATCTCTTTTGTATGATATTGATATAGCTACCCCTGCTCCTTTTTTTGGTTACTATACGTGGAGTATCTTTTCCCAACCTTTCACTTTCAGCTGGTTTGTATCCCTGAGTGTCTTGTAAGCAGCATATGGATGTCTCATGGTTTGTTTTTTTTTAATCCATTCTGTCAGCCTATATCTTTTGATTGGGGAGTTTAATCTGTTCATATCCAATGATATTATTATAAATGCATTATTTACTTCCACCATTTTATTCTGTGGTTTTCATATGTCATATCTTATTTTTGTCTTTCTTTTTACTCTTTTGGTTATCCTTTCAGCTATTCTTTCTTCTACACTCTCCTCCAAGCCTCTCCTGTCTTTTTCTTTAATATTTCCCGCAAAGGTGGATTCTTTTTTACAAACTCTCTTGAGTTTTTCTTTGTTTGTGAATATTTTATATTCACCTTCATATGTGAAGGACAATTTGCTGGATAAAGAATTCTTGGCTGGCAGTTTTTTTTCTTTCAGTATCCTAATTGAATCATACCACTGGCTCCTTGCCTCCATGGTTTCTGATGACTAATCCTCACCAAGTCCTACTGGGCGTCCCTTGTATGTGAAGGTTTGCTTCTCCCTTGCTGCTCTCAGAATTTTCTCTTTATCTTTGACATTTGACATTCTGAGTAGTATGTGTTTGGAGTGGGCCTATTTGGATTTATTCTGATTGTGGTACGTTGTGCTTTTTGGACATGTGAGTTCATTTCTTTCATAAGAGTTGGGAAATTTTTAACTATTATTTCCTGAAATACTCTTTCTGCCCCTTTTCCCTTTTCTTCTTCTTCTGGAACTGCCATGATACATATGTTGTTGCATTTCATGTTGTCATTCAATTCCCTGAGCCCCTGCTCAATTTTTTCCATTCTTTTTTCTGTCTCTTCTTTTCCGTCTTAAATTTCAGGTGTTCTGTCTTCAGTATCACTTATTCTTTCTTCTATCATTTCAAGTCTGCTCTTGTATGCTGTTGCCATTGGGCAATTTTATGAATTCCAAAAATATATATTGGATTATGCTTGTAAACTGGTCTGGTAATCTGGGCATGATTAAATTATGATTAGGGCATTAACTGGGCCATGTCACTAGGGCATTGAGCCCCATCCCTTGGTGGGTGGGGAATAAAATATAAAAGGCATGGCAAAGAGAAGTTTGATGTTGGAGTCTTGAGCTGGAGTTCCAGGAAGTAAGAGAGCTTGGTCATGAAGAAGGAGAGAAGGCCCCGGGATAGAGATAAGCCATTCACCTGATAGTCTACAGCTGGCCTTGTGGAGAGAAGCAAAGCCTAGAGAGCCTCAGAGTCTACAGCTGACCTTGTGGAGGAAACAGAAGAGCTAAGCCCGTAGAGAAACGCAGCCCCGGGATGAAAGGAACCCAAGAAGCCTGAATCCTGGCAAACGTTGGCAGCTGTCTTGCTCCAACACGTGGCAGTGTTGGCAATGGACTTTGGTGAGGGAAGAAACTTATGCTTTATGGCCTGGTAACTGTGGACTTCTACCCCAAATAAATACGCTTTATAAAGACCAACCAATTTCTGGTATTTTGCATCAGCACCCCTTTGGATGACTAATACATATACCTTTAATGTGTTTTTTATTTTACCTATTGTGTCTTTCATTCCCATGAACACTGTTACTTTTCTATTCAGGTTTTCAAATGCTTCTTTGTGCTTGCTCAGCATCTTCTGATGTCCTTTATCTCTTTAGTCATGTTGTCTTTCAACTCATTAATTTGATTTTGGAAATTTGTGTGTGTCTCGTTAATTAGTTGTCTCAATCCTGCATCTCTTTTGTGTTATTGATATATTCCTTTTCTTAGGGCATGTCTTCTGTTTTCTTTTTAGTATGGCTCGTAATTTTTTGCTATTGTCTAGGCATCTTATTAGGATGGTGAGTTTACTCAGATTCTCTATATCTCTTTCGTAGGGATTTAGTGGTGGGAGGCTGTGTGTTACAGCTGTTCTTTGATTCTTGGTTCAACCCGGATCTTTAGGGTTGTCCCTGGTATTTGCTCAAATCTGGTCCCTGGACCCAGTGATCTGTTGCAGTCCCGCTTCCTGGGGCTCTGGAGGCTATAAAGGCTGGAAAAGCCTCTCTCACTTACTTACTTTTAATTTCCTCATATGCACTTCCTTGGTCTGCCAGCATGTGGCACTCTTTGGCAGCCCTCTCAATTCAATGCCTGGTGTTTTTGCTGCAACACAGAGTGAATCATTATGACAGAGGTTCCTTCCTGTAGGCTAAGGGCCTTGCAATTCAAACTTTCTCAGAGACATTTCTCCAACTTTTGCTGGCAGCTCCTTCCCTTTTCCCAGGAAGGAAATAATTCCACTCCCCTCTGTGCCCTCAACAATCAGTCCCAATTAGTAGAGAGGGAGGTTGAGAGGGCCGGATCTCTTTAGTCCCAGGTCTGTTTAGTCTCTAGCTAGCTCCTAAGGCAAACAATGGCACAGCCCCAGCCAGCCTGAAGGGCTCCTGGGACACAGCAGACCAAATTTTTGGTTCTAAAGTTGAGTCAGCCTTAGGCTGTGTTTTCTCTCTCCGCTTTTCTGGGGAGGTGGATCCCTGGGACCTGTTTTGTCTGTAGCCTCTGGCCCAGAGGTCTGAGGTTTCAAGTGTCTTTAGTGTGGGGGAGGATGTTGGCTGTAGCAGCTGCTGCTTTTAACTCACATTTTTATTGTTGTGATTCTTTTCCTTTGTCCCTCTCTTTTCTGGGTATTGTCCATCCTTCCCCTGGTGTCCTTAACCCTAGAAGATTTTTTCCAGGCCATTTCTGCCTGCCTATTTTTCTGGGAGAGAAGAGAGTCCTGTGTCTTTCTAGTCTGCCATCTTCCTGTAATTCCCCCCCTTTTATCATTTTTTTGGCAGGACCAAAGCAGCAATTAGTTCAGGGCTAATTATTCCACAGTAGAGGCAAGACCCTTCTGAGCACCCCATTGAACTTGGAGGTTTTATGGTCTGCATGGTCTTAAGAACCACTAATTCCCAGCCTCTGTGAGTGCCGAATAGTTTTCATGCTAGTATTGGGTAGTTTCAGGTAGTTTCCTCACATGCATGTACATCAGCACTGCTGAATACTGGAGGAGGACCCTCTGCTGGTCTCTGGGGCTCTTTGTACACTTTTCTTCTCTCTTGTGCTCTGTCCTGCAAACTCTAGCTGCCTTATTCTTCCCAGACTTGTGACTCCGTCTCAACTCAGGGAGTTGGCCAGGCTCTCCTGGATTCGGCTTCCTTGTGCTATGGTCTGTAAGCTCAATGTAGTTAGGAGGTTGGGCAGTTGTTAGTGCTTGCCTCGTTTATTTTTTATGTCTCAGGGATCATTTTATTTCATCTCTGTCTAATATCTTGAAAACTGTTGTTTTATATACTTTGGTTCTATTTTTGCATGATGGTTGTTGTTGTTTCAGGTGGGAGGGTAAATCTGCTCCTTGTTACTCCATCTTGGCTGTATCCAGAAGTCCCCCAAGGCCCTACTCTTAACAGTCACCTCACATTTTGAGAAAGGAATAGACTGCAGGAGGCTATAACCAAGAGCATCTGGTACAACAACTCTACAAAATGAAAGAGTGTGACTGTTGTTTAGTCTGCCTATTTAATACTTCTTAAATCTCCAGAACATTATAAAGGTTTGCTGTGAGTAGCAATTTATAGACTGTTTGGGCTAGATCTCAACGCTGCAGGACCTCCCTTAAATGTGTCAGTGACATTTTCAAAACACAAGGGGCCATTGATAGATTGCAAATCAGTTTTCACTCTTACTTGGTAGTCATTCTGCAAACTTGGTTCTGCTTCTACTTGTGCCAGTGCCCTGAACATGTGAACTCCTCTTAAAATGTACGCTTTAGCTCGAACCTGGGCAGAGTGCTTTCTTGTTCCCTTCCCAAGCCTCTTTCTTCACCTTACCCCCAGGGCGCGCTCTCGTTGCCCCCTTCCATATGCCTGCGTCCTGCCCATCCTTCCCCGGAGACTTGTGCCCCCAGACCCCGTCTATTAACAGAGGGCCTCCGGGCGGCGGCCTGCGCGCTGCTCCTCTCGGGTCCGCAGCCTGGAGCGCCCCGGGGGCGGAGTTGGTGGCGGAGGCGGTGCCAGGGGCTGGCGGGGACCGGGCCTGCCGCGGGAGGGCGGGGCCCGGGGTGGGTAG
>JAQZBX010021494.1:0-32233 GCA_029593785.1 Cabassous unicinctus
AATGGCTGGCGCTTTTATCCAATCAGTTGAATGGCTTAAAAGGGGAAGTGATTTCAACATTCAGAGAGAATTTCCCAGCTCTTCGTTGGACAGGCAACTTCTCCCAGAAACTCATCAATGACCCTTCATTGGACTTTCATCGGAGCCACTGGTTTGCAGCCTGCCTGTGGAGCCTGGACTTGTGCATCCCCACGGTTGCATGAGAGACTCTTTTAAAATCTCATATCATTGACGGATATCTCCTGTTGATTCTGTTTCCCGAGAGAACCCTGACGAATACACGTGCATTGCTCTCTTCATTCATTTTTAAACCCTTTAAATATTTGTATAAAATTATAATGAAGAAAAAAATCCAAATGAACAAAGAAGAAATTATTCACCTCTCAATCCCTTTGTTGACACTGCCATGTAGAGATATATTACTGGGAGTCCATGAAAAAAATTTTTTGGTTATCTGTCTATTCTATTCATATATGACCACATAGCACATCATTTCGTGAATGGGAGCAATGAATGGCCTCCTCAAACATGTTGCAAATGTCTTTAATATACTATTGTACACTGAAATGGATATGTTTGAGAGAAAATGAAAATTTTTTAAGGGAATGAAATTTGGTAAGATTTAATATAATCAATTACATGAAAGAGATTGTATGGCACAAACACTTATAAAGGAAAATAATTCTTCTGAAATAATGGAAAGAAATTAAAACAAAATTCTACTTACTATATTATAGGTAGAATATTAAGACATAATTATCTCTCAAGGTAAGAAATAATTTTGTTTTTTTCATGCAATTTCCATTAAGGCATTCATTCTTTCTGAGTAACAAATTCCTTTTTGGGAATTGCCCATATCCCATTGGCACAAATTCCCACACATCACAATATCACTAGGAAAACCATCATATTCCAATGAGAGATACTCAGAGCAATGGAATCCAAGGGCAGTGGAAGAAAGGAGAAACGAATGAGAAATTATTGTCATCTCTATGGATGGCTAACTTTATCAAAAGTCACCAGACACCAGATACATCAATTTTAGTGCTGCAGAGTGTTATCTGGAAATCGGAGGCAAGGGGGATGGGATCTTTGGAAAAGGCAGCAGCAGAAGAGTAGGCATTGCTAAAAGTAGAAAAGAAAGAAGAATGGAATCCTGGAGAAAAGACATTGCACCCTAATTCACAAAATTAGAATTAAAACAAAAAAAAATCCAGTAGCTAACTCAAGACTTTTTGGAAAAATTAAAAAACAAGATTCTTTATGAAATGCACACCACAAACACACAACTTTCCAGACATTTTGAAGTCAGGGCATTGGAAAATATTTTTTGACATATGGTATGGTCTGTGGCTATGAGGGAATAATGTCATGATATTTTATCCTAATGTAAGAAACATTCCACAGCGGTGTCATATGTTGCTGGAGGAAAGTGCTATGAGTATGTAGATTGCATGCATAAGTGTTATGGTAGCTTAGAGTTTCTGTAAAAAAAAAATGTTTTTACAGAAACAAAAATGTGACACATTTGAGGTGAAAATTAGTTATAACTCAGATTAGGATGATACTCTCTCATATGCAAAACTGTTGCATTTGAAAAACAAAATTAATTTTACAATACTCATTAAAATACACTTTTACAAACATTTAAATATAATTTAAAAGGAAAATTAAAACACAAGAGCCTTTAATGGAGACACACCACATACACACAACTTTACAGACATGTTGTAAGCAGAGCTTATAAAACTATTTTGAACATATGTCACGGTCTGTGCTAGGGTGGAATAATGCCATGATATTTTATCATGATGTAAGAAATATTCCACCACGGTGTCATGTTATGTTCAAAGAAAGTTTTATGGGTATGATAATTGAGTGCATAAATGTTTTGTTAGTTTACAGATACTGTTAAAAATGTGTATTTATAGAAACAAGAATGGGACAGTTTGGAGGTGAAAACTAGATATAACTCAAATTAGGATGATAGTCTCTGATATCCAAATTTGGTGTATTTAAAAATGTAAAATTTAATTACTCTGTAAAATCCAATTTCAAAAGAATGATTAAATATCTATTATCATCCACTAAAAAAAGTTCACTTAGAGAAAAATAATTTTTCCACACACCATGTCAATGCTAATTGGAAATGTAACATTTTAGCCTTTTTAAATAGTAAATTCTTTAAAGTTAAGCAGCTTCAGTGATATGACATTTTGTGGAATTTATTTGTTTATTAATTTATTTGTTTTCAAATAAATTATTAGAACCGATTTTCTTCCTAATTGTTGATGAAATAATGTTAAACTACTCTAACTTGGGGAAAATAATCAGTGGGAAACAAATTCTTCTCAGTGATTCCTCCATTAATTATAATCACAAATTTAAATTGATAGTTACAGGAAATCATTTTACATGACTTCATGATTTTTTACTGAATGGTTAGGGGGCTCCATGTTTTGTTTCAGGAAAGCCTTTGACAGAAAACATTAAATTTGTAGAGGGAGTGAAATTTGGTTAGATTTAATATAATCAATTATATGAAAGAGACAGTATAGCACAAACACTTATAAAGAAAAATAATTAGATTGATATATTGGAAGTTAATATGAACAAAATTCTAATTATTTTATTCCAGGAGTAACATTCGGGCATAATATCTACAAGTCATGAAATAATTTTTTTTTATAATGCAAGTTCCATTATGGCATACATTCTTTCAGAGAAAAAAATGTCTCTTTGTGAATTGACCATATCTCATTGGCACAAATTCCCACACATAACAAATCACTAGGAAAACCATTATATTTTCAACCACAGATACTCGGAGCAATGTAATCCAAGAGCAGAGCAAGCCATGAAAATAGAATGAGATACTATTGTCATCTCAATGGAGGGCGAACATTATCAAAAGTCACGAGACACCAGGAACAGCAAATTTTAGTGCTGCAGACTAATTGTTTGGACTTGGGGGCATGGAGGATGGGATCTTTGGAAAAGACAGCCTCAGGAGAAAAGGCTCTACTAAAATTACAAAGAAAGAGAGAAAGGAATCCTGGAGAAAGGAAAATGCACTTTAATTCTCAAAATTAGATGAAAGAAAAAACAAATCCACTAGCCAACTCAGGACAATTTGGAAAATTTTAAAACACAAGAGTCAAATAAACAGACACAACAAATACAACTTTCCAGACATGTTGAAGGCAGGGCTTGAAAAATAGGTTTGAAAATATGCTATGCCTGTGGATAGGGGAAAATAATGTCATGATATTTTATGAAATAATCCACCAAGGAGTCGTGTGATGCTGGAGGAAAGTGCTATGAGTATGGAGTAGGAGTGCACAAATATTATGTGAGTTTTCAGATTCTGTTAAAATTATGTTTTCTAGAAAAAAAAGAATGTGACAGTTTGGAGGTGAAAACTAGATATAACTCAGATTACGATGTTACTCTCTCATATCCAAATTTCTTGCATTTAAGAAACAAAATTTATTTTAAATTACTCGGTAAAATACAATTTTAAAGGAATGCTTAAATATATATTATCATTTACTAATAAACATTTACTTAGCAAGTAAGAATTTTTCCACAACCTGTCAATGCTAATTGAAAATGAAAATGTTACCTCTTTTAAATAGTAAATTCCTTTAATTTATGAGGCTTCAGTGTTATGAGATTGTGTGGAATGCCTTTTTAACATAATTTTTTGGAACCGATTTTCTTCCTAATAATTAATGAAATAATAGTACACTACAAAAATTGGAGAAAAATAATCAGTGGAAACCAAATGGTTCTCATTCACCCATTTTTTAATAATCACAAATTTATGTCCACAATTCAGAGGAAATTGATTTACATGACTTAATGATTTTTGAATGAATGGTGGGGAGGCTCCCTGTTTTGTTTCAAAAAAGTGATTCCTGATTTTCTGGATATCACTGCTTCATTCTCCAGTGCATTGGCATTGTGATGCCTGTATTCTTATATATATATATAATGCCATATATATATATGGCATATATATTATGCCATATTGTGAATTTTTAGAAAGAAATGAAATAAAATCAAATTCATTCTTACAATGAAATCAGAAACCAGAGATACACAGAAAAAAACACTGGACTCAGAATAAACAGCCACCAAACTCAAAATTTCTCCTATGGCTTGTGAAAGTCTCTTTCCACACATGAGAGAAAAGGGATTGTTAAGCACCCTTAGTTGGAAAAGAAAGAGTAAACTATTTTCAAGGTATCATGGAGGAGAGGAATGTTTCCTGAAAATAAGAACGCAGTCCATCAAGCAGAATGTACAGCCTTCCATTCTATGCACACGTGATTGTAGATTCCAACAATGAACAAAAACAAAAAGAAAGAGAAGAATGGAATCCTGGAGAAAAAAATGGCACCCTAATTCTGAAAATTAGAATTAAAAGGAAAAAAAAATCTACTAGCCAACTCGGGAATATATGGTGAAATTAAAACACAAGAGGCATGAAAACAGACACAGCACATACACACAACTTTCCAGACATGTTGAAGCCAGGGCTTGGAAAATAGTTTTGAACATATGGCATTGTCTGTGGCTACGGGGGAATAATGTCATGATATTTTATCATGATGTAAGAACTATTCCCAAACTGTGTCATTTGATGATCAAAGAATATTTTATGGGTATGATGATCGAGTGCATAAATGTTTTGTTAGGTTACAGATTTTGTTAAAAATGTGTATTTACAGAAACAAGAGTAAGGCTGTATGGAGGTGAAAATTTGATACAGCTCAGATTAGTGTGATAGTCTTTCATATCCAAATTTGGTGTATTAAAAATTTAAAAAGAAATTTAATGTATATGGTAAAATATAAGTCTAAAACAATGTTTAAATATCTATTACCATCTACTAATAAAACTTAACTTAGAGAGAAATAACTTTTCCACACACAGTGTCAATTTTATTTCAAAATGAAACTTTTTACCCCTTTAGATAGTAAATTCTATAAAATTAAGAAGCTTCGGTGATATGAGTTAGCATGGAATGCCATTTTTAAACAAATTTTTGGTAATGATTTTCTTCATAATTACTGATGTACTTGCAGAAAAATATTCGGAGGAAACCAAATTCTCCTTAGTGATTCCTCCATTCTTTTAATAATGACCAATTTAAAAAGATAATTCAGAGTACATCATTTTACATGACTTCATAATCATTTACTGAATGGTTAGGAAGATCGAGGTTTTATTTCAATAAAACCATTCCTGATATTCTGGATATCTTCCCAACATTCTCCAGTGCACAGGGAATGTGATGCATGTATCCATATATATATGTGTGTGTGTGTGTGTGTGTGTGTGTGTGTGTCTGTGTTCCTATGTCATATTTTAATTTTTAGAAAGAATTGAAATAAAATCAAATTCATTCTTTAAAAGAAAGCAGAACCCTAAGATATACAAAAAAATGCTGGAACTCAGAATAAACAGTTCCCAAATACAAAATTTCTCCTATGGATTGTGAAAGTCTCTTCCCACACAGGAGAAAAAACGGATTTGTAAGGACCATTAGTTGACAAAGAGGGAGTCAACTGTTCACAAGATATCATGTGGGAGAGGAATGGTTCATAAAAATAAGGACCTAGGCAATCAAGCAGATTGTACAGCCCTCCATTCTATGCACACGGGATTATAGAAACCAACAATGAATAAAAACAAAAAAGGACCACTTTAGTGTAATAGGTAATTCAAAAATTTACTTATAGACCCACACCACGTTCTTTCCATTCATCAATTTTTTAGAGACATATATCATTCATACATGAACATACACAAACTTGTATTGAATAGGAAATCACACGACCTTACAATATAAAGGGGCATAACTCCTTACAGGGGTCCTATGCACACATGTCAAAGAGGAAATTAAATTGTGAGTCATTTTTTAAAACTAGACCATTCCGTCTTTCAGACACTTCTAATAAGTATGAGTGATGCCACACTTTTGTATGCTTTTGCTGACATCATGAATATTTTTTGAAACAAATCTGTTTCAATGAAAATTTTAAACCAATATCCTATGTACCAAATGTGTACATTCAGTGGTGATTGGTATATTCACAGAGGCGTGCATTGCTCTCTTCAATCATTAAACACGTTCAATATTTCTATAATAATTATAAAAGAAAGATATCCAGATGAAATTATTCACTTCTCAAACCCTTTTTTTGACTCTGCCATATATAGGTGTTTTTCTGGGTGTGCTTGAAAACATTTTTTTTTTTTTTTTGGTTATCTTCCATTCCATTGATATATGATCACATAAAATGTAATGTGGGGAAAGGTAGCAATGAATGGCCTTTTTATTTGGGATGAAAATGTTTTTAATATAAAATGATATACAGAAATCGATATAAGTTTGAGAGAAAGTGTAAATTTCAAAAGGGAGTGAAACTTGGTTAAATTTAATATACTCAAAGATAAGAAAGAGACAGCATGGCACAAATCCTTATAAAGGAAAATGTTTCACCTGATAAAATGGAAATAAATCAAAACAAAATTCTACTTATTATATTATAGGTAGAACATTCAGCCATCATAATCTCTCAAGTCATGAAATAATTGTTTTTTACCATGTAATTTCAATTAAGACATTCATTCTTTCTGAGTAAAATAATTCTTCTTTGGGAATTACCCATATCCCATTGGCAAAAATTACCACATATAAGAAGATCATTAAGAAATCCATCGTATTTCCAATGAGATATACTCAGAGCAAACGTATCCAAGGGAAGAGGAAGAAATGAGAATAGAATGAGAAACTATTGTCATCTCAATGGAGACCCACATTATCAAAACTCACCAGACACCAGACACATCAATTTTAGTGCTGCATTGTAATTATTTTGATCCCGGGGTCATGGAAGATGGGATCTTTTGAAACGGCAGCAGCAAGAGAGAAGGTATTGCTAAAAATAGGAAAGAAAGAGAAGAATGGATTCCTGGAGAAAATAAATTGCACCCTAATTCTCAAAAATTAGAATTAAAAGGAAAAAAATCCACTAGAAAAATCAGGAGTATGTGGAAAAATTATAACGCAAGACACTTTAAAACAGACACATCACATACACACAGCTCTCCAGACATTATGAAAACAGGGCTTGGAAAATAGTTTTGAATATATGGTATGGTTGGTGACTAGGGAGAAAAAATATATTTGATATTTTATCATGATGTAAGAAATAGTCCAACATGGTGTCATGTGATGCTTGAAGAATGGTTTATGAGTATGTTTAATGAGTGCATAAATGTTTTGTTAGTTTACAGATTCTGTTAAAAAATGTGTATTTAGAGGAAAATATAACTGAGATTAGGATGATAGTCTCTCATATCCAAATTTGGATAAGAAATATTCCACTGCGGTGTTCTGTGATGCTGGTGGAAAGTGCTATGGGTATGCAGATTGAGTGCATAAATGTTATGTTAGCTTACAGAAACTGTTAAAAAATATGTTATTACAGAAGCAAGAATGTGACAGTTTGGAGGTGAAAGTTAGATATAACTCAGATAAGGACAATACTAACTTAGATGCAAATCTGTTGTATTTAAAAAACAAATTTAATTTTACAGTCCTTGGTAAAATACAATTTTAAAGAATGGTTAAATATCTATCATCATCCACTAATAAATCATTGCTTAGAGAGAAAGAAATTGTCCACACTCTGTGTCAATGCAAATTGGAATAGAAATTTTTTTAGCCCTTTTAAATTGTAAATTTTTAAAATTAAGAGGCTTCAGTGATATGAGTTTGTGTGGAATGCTTTTTTCACATAAATTTTAGGAACTGATTTGCTTCCTAAGAGTTAATGAAATAATATTAAACTACACAAATTGGAGAAATAAATAGAAGGAAACCAAATGCTTCTCAGGGACTCCTCCATTTTTTAATAATCACAAATTTAATCAATATTTCAGAGGAAATCTTTTTACATGACTTCATGATTGTTTACTGAATAGTTAGGAGGCTCCAAGTTTTTTTTCAAGAAAGCATTTACAGATTTTCTGGATATCTTTGTGTGGTTCTCCAGTGCAGTGAGATTGTGATGTAGGTATCCATATATATATAAGTGTTCTTATGCCATATTGTAATTTTTTTTAGAAAGAATTGTAAATAAAATTAAACGCATTCTTTCAAAGAAAGCAGAATCCGCAGATACACAAACAAAATACTGAAAACTAGAAGAAATAGCTCCCAAACTCAAAATTTCTCCTTTGGCTTGTGAAAATCTCTTCCCACACTGGAGAAAAAATTCAATGCTAAGTTCCATTAGTTGACAAAATGGAGTCAACTATTCACAAGATATCATGGGGGAGAGGAAATGTTCATAAAAATAAGGACCTACTCCATCAAGGAGAATGCACTGCCATCCATTCTATGCACATGTGATTATAGAATTCAACTATGAAGAAAAACAAAAAAGGAACAGTTTAGAGAGATAGGTAAATACAAAATTTCTTGTTTGACCCACACCACCCTCTTTCCCTTCATCAATTTTTTAGCGATGGATATCATTCATACATGAACATACAAAAACTTAATGTGAAGAGCAAAACACATGACTTTAAAAAGAAAAGGGTCTAACTCCTTACAGGTGACATATGCACACATCTCAAAGAAGAAATTCAATTGTATATCATTTTTTTAAAACTTTGACATACCATCTTTCAAACATGACAAATAAGTATGAATCATGATGACTTTATATGATTTTGCTGACATCAACAATATTTTTTAAAATAAGTCTGTTTTAATGATAAATGTTAAACCAATATCCTATTTATCCAAAGTGTACATATCCTGCTGATTGGTATATTCACAGAGCTGTGCATTCCTCTCCTCAATACTAAACTCCTTCAATATTTCTATAATCATAATAATAAAGTAAGAAAATCCAGATTAACAAGAAGAAATTATTCCCATCTCAAAACCTTTGTTATCACTGCCATGTAGAGAGGTTTTTCTGGGATACCTTGAAAACTTTTTTTGTTTATCTATCCATTCTTTTTATATATGGCCACATACCACATCATGTGGAGAAAGGGAGCAATGAATGGCCATCTTAAACCTGTTGCAAATGTCTTTAACATAAAATTATGCACCGAAATGTGTAAGTAAGACAGAAAATGTAAATATTTAAAGGGAGTGAAATTTGGTTAGATTTAATAATCAATGATATGAAAGAGATAATATGGCACAACCACTTATAAAGGAAAATAATTAGTCTGATATAATGGAAATTAATATAAACAAAATTCTATTAATTTTATACCAGGAGTAACATTCGGGCATAACAAATTCTAGGCATGAATTAATTCTTTAATCATGCAATTTCCATTAAGACATTCATTCTGTCTGAGAAGAAAATTGCTCTTTGGCAATTGTCCATATCCCATTGGCACAAATTCCCACATATAGCAAGATCCTTATGAATTCCTTCGTATTTTTGTCCACAGATATTCAAAGCAATGGAACCCAAGGGCAGAACAAGAAATGAGAAGAGAATGAGAAACTATTGTCATCTCAATGGAGGTCCAACATTATCAAAAGTCACCAGACACCAGATACATCAACTTTTAGTGCTGCAGACTAATTCTTTGGAACTTGGGGACATGGTGGATGGGATCTTTGGAAAAGACAGTGTCAGGAGAAAAGACACTGCAAAAAATAGCAAACAAAGAGATGAAAGGAATCCTGGAATAATGAAACGGCACTCTAATTCTCAAAATTAGAATGAAAAAAAAAATACACTACCAACTCAGGACTATGTGGAACAATTTAAAACACAGCAATTTTTAAAATAGACAAAATACAAATTTACAGACATGTTGAAGGCGTGGCTGGGAAAACTGGCTTTGAACATATGGTATGATCTGTGGCTAAAGGGAAATAATGTCATGATATTTTATCATGATGTAAGAAATTTTCCACTACGGTATCATATGATGCTGGAGGAATGTGTTTTGAGTATGGAGATTGATTTCATAAATGATATGTTAGTTTAGAGATTCTGTTAAAAAATATGTTTTTACAGAAACAAGAAGGTATCCGTTTGGAGGTGGAAACTAGATATAAGTCAGGTTAGGATGATACTTTCTCATATGCAAATTTGTTGCATTTAAAAACAAAATTAATTTTACAGTACTTGGTAAAACATAATTTTAAAGGAATGCCTAAATATCTACTATCATTTATTAATGAACCTTTACTTAGAAAAAAAGAATTTTTCCATACCCTGTCAATGCTAATTAAAAATGAAAATTTCAGCCCTTTTAAACAGTAAATTCTTCAAAATTAGGAGACTTCAGTATTATGAGTTTGTGTGGAATGCCTTTTTCATGTGAATTTTTGGAACCGATTTTTTTCCTAATACTTAATGAAATAATATTAAACTACACAAATTGGAGAAAATCAATAGGAGGAATCCAAATTCTTCTCAGAAATTTCCCATTTTAAATAATTACAAATTTAATTCTATAATTCAGAGGAAATCAATTTACATGACTTAATGATTGTTCACTGAAAGATGAGGAGGCTCCAGGTTTTGTTTAAAGAAAATGATTCCTGATTTTCTGGATATCATTGTGTCATTCTCCACTGGACTGCGATTGTGATACCTGTATTGTTATATATATGTATGAACGTTCTTATGCCATATTGTAATTTTTAAGAAAGAATTGAAATAAAATCAAATTCTTTCTTACAAAGAAAGCAGAAACCACAGAAACACACCAAAAAACGCTGGAACTGAAAATAAACATCTCCCAAACTCAAATTTTCTCCTATGGCTTGTGAAAATATCTTCCCACACAGGAGAGAATAGGGGCTGTTAACTGTTACAGTTGGGGATTTTGATGTAATTATGAATTCCAAAAATATAATTGGATCATGCTTGTAAACTGATCTGTTAATCTGGGCATGATTAAGTTATGATTAGGGCATTGACTGTACAAGGTCTGTAAGGCATTGAGCACCACCCCTTAGTTGGTGGGGGAATTGAATATAAAAGGCCAGGCAAAGAATAGAGGAAGCAGTCTTTCAGAAGCAGCTTTGATGTTGGAAAGAAGGCCCAGGAGAAGAGAAGTAAGCTGATCACCTGATCAACTACAGCTGACCTTGTGGAGGAAACAGTAGCTAAGCGTGGAGAGAAATGCAGCCCTGGGAAGAAGGTACCCCAGAAGCCTGAACCCTGCCAAATGCCAGCAGCTGTCTTGCTCTAGTGGCAATGGACTTTGGTGAGAAGAAACTTAACGCTTTATGGCCTGGTATCTGTGGACTTACACCCCAAATAAATACCCTTTAAAACGACCAACCCATTTTTGGTATTTCACATTAGAACCCCTTTAGCTGACTAATACAAGCACCATTAGTTGACAAGGAGTGAGTCAACTGTTTTCAAGATATCATGGGGGAGAGGAATGTTTCCTAAAAATAAGGACCTGGCCTTTCAAACAGAATGTACAGCCCACCATTTTATGCACACGTGATTTTATAACCCAACATTGAAGAAAAACAAAAAAGGACCACTTTAGAGAAATAGGTAATTCCAAAATTTACTGTTTGACTCTCACCACACTCTTTCCCTTCATCAATTTTTTAACGATGGATAGTATTCATACATGAACATTCACAAACTTGTAGTGAAGAGGAAAACCCAAAACCTTACAATATCAAGGGGCATAACTCCTTACAGGGGAACTATGCATGCATCTGAAGGAGGAACTTGTATTGTGAGTCATTTTTTAAATCTTAGCCAGACCGTCTTTCAAACATGCCTAATAAGTATGAATGATGCTGCACCTGTTTCCATATCTCACATCACTAATCTTTTTTGAAACAAATCTGTTTCAATGAAAAATATTAAAACAATAACCTATTTACCCAATGTGCTCATTCCGTGGTGATTGGTATATCCCCAGAGGCATGCATTCTTCTCTTCAATACTAAGCCCATTCAATATTTCTATAATAATTAAAATAAAGAATGTGTAGATGAACAAAAAAGAAGTTATTCATCTCTAAAACCCTTTGTCAACACTCCCATATATAGGAGATATTCTGAGTGTCTTTGAAAAAAATATTTGGTTTTCTATCCATTCTATTGATATATGATCACCTACCACATCATGTGGAGAAAGGTAGCAATGAATGGCCTTCTTAAAGGGGTTGCAAATGTCTTTAATATAAAATTATACACTGAAATGGATATGTTTGACAGGAAATGTAAATTTTTAAAGGGAGTGAAATATGGTTAGATTTAATATATTCAATGCTATGAGAGACATTGTATGGCACAAATACTTTTAAAGGAAAATAGTTAGTCTGATAAAATGGAAAGTAATATAAACACAATTCTAATTATTTTATAAAAGGATCAATATTCCGGAATAATAACATACCCATGAAATATTTTTTTTATCATTCAATTTCCATTAAGGCTTTCATTGGGAAACTATTGTCATCTCAATGGAGGGCCAACAATATCAAAATTCACCCAACACCATATATATCAATTTTAGTGCTGCAGAGTAATTATTTGGAACTCGTGGACATGGAGGATGGGATATTTGGAAAAGGCAGCAGCAGAAGAGTAGGTATTGGTAAATATAGAAAAGAAAGAGAAGAATGGAACCTTGGAAAAAAGACATTGCATCCTAATTCACAAAATTAGAATTAAAAAAAACACTAGAAAACTCAGGATAATGTGGAAAAATTAAAAAGCAAGATAGTTTATGAAAGACACACCACATACAAACAACTTTCCAGACATGTTGAAGCAGGGCTTGGAAAATAGTTTTGAAATATGGTATGGTCTGTGGTTAGGGGGGAATAATGACATGATATTTTATCATGATATAAGAAATATTCCACCACGTTGTCATGTGATGCTGGAGGAAATTGCTATGAATAAGTAGATTGTGTGCATAAATGTTACGATAATTTACAGATTCTGTTAAAAATATGTTTTCAAGAAATAAGAAAGTGGCAGTTTTCAGGTGAAAACTAGATGTAACTCAGATTAGGATGATATTCTCTCATATGCATATTTGTAGTATTAAAAAACAAAATTAATTTTACAGTACTCTGTAAAATGCAATTTTAAAGAATGGTTAAGTATCTATTATCTTACACTTATTAATCTTTACTTAGAGAGAAAGAATTTTCCACACCCTGTCAATGTTAATTGAAAATGAAACTTTTTAGCCCTTTTAAATAATAAATTCTTTGAAATAAAGAGGCTTCAGTGATATTAGTTTGTGTGGAATGCTTTTTTCAAATAAATTTTTGGAAGCAATTTTCTTTCTAATTGTTGATGAAATAATGTTAAAGTATTCTAAGTAGGGAAAAATAATTGGAGGAAACCAAATTCTTCTCAGTGATTCCTTCATTTTTTTAAAAATCACAAATTTTTATCGGTAATTCAGAGGAAATCTTTATACATGAATGCATGATTGTTTACTGAATGTTTACGAAGATTCAGGTTTTGTTACAAGAAAGCCTATCCTGCTATTCTGGATATCTTTTTGTTTTTCTCCTGTGCAGTGGAATTGTGATGGTGGTATCCACATATATATAATTGTTCTTATGCCATATTTTAATCTTTTAGAAAGAATTGGAAATAAAATCAAACTCATTCTTACAAAGAAAGCAGGATCCACAGATACACAAAGAAAAACGGGAACTCTGAATAAACATCTTCCAAATACAAAATTTCTCTGATAGCTTGAGAAAGTCTCTTCTCACATAGGAGAGAAAAGTCACCGGTAAATTCCATTAGTTGACAAAAAGGGAGTCAGCTATTTGCAAGATATCATGTGTAAGAGGAATGTTTCATAAAATAAGGACCTGGTCCATCAAGGAGAATGCACTGCCATCGATTCTATGCTCAGGAGATTATAGAATTCAACAATGAATAAAAACAAAGGGACCACTTTAGAGAAATGGGTAATTACAAAATTCCCTGTTTGACTTACACCATCCTCTTTCCCGTCATCATTTTTTAGCAACGGATATCATTCATACATGAACTATAAAAACTTGTGAATAGCAAAACAGAGGACCTTACAAAATGAAGGGGCATAACTCCTTACAGTTCTCTTGTGAACACATCTCAAGGAGTAATTTGAATTGTGAATCATTTCTTAAACTTTCAAATGCGACTAATATGTATGAAAGATAGTGTAATTTTTTGTGACTTTTCTGACCTCAACAATATTTTTTTAAATACAAATCTGTTTCAATGATAAATATTAAACCAATATCCTCTTTATCCAATGTGCACATTTCCTGGTGATTGGTATATTCTCAGAGGCGTGCATTGTTCTCTCAATCATTATTAAACCCTTTCAATATATCTATAATAATTATCATAAAGAAAGAAAATCCAGATGAACAAAGATGCAATAATTCACCGCTCCAACCCTTTGTTTGAACTGCCATGTAGAGAAGATTTCTGGGAGCCCTTGAAAAAAATTTTTGTTTTCTAGCCATTCTATTGTTATATGATCACATACCACATCATGGGGAGAAAGGGAGCAATGAATGGCCTTATTAATATGTTGCAGACGTCTTTAATATAAAATTATTCACTGAAATGGATATTTTGATGGAAAATGAAATTTTTTAAAGGAAGTGAAATTTGGTTAGATTTAATATAATCAATGATATAAAAGAGATAGTATGGTACAAACACATATAAAGGAAAATAAGTAGTTTGATATAATGGAAATTAATATAAACAAAATTCTAATTATTTAATTCCAGGAGTAATATTGGGCATAAAAACTTCTAGACATGAAATAATTTTCTTTATCATGCAATATTCATTAAGGTATTCATTCTTTCTGAGAAAAAATTCCTCATTGTGTTTTGCCCATATTGCATTGGCACAAATTCCCACACAAAACATGATCACTAGGAAAACCATCGTATTTCTTACCAGAGACATGCAGACTAATGGAATTCAAGGGCAGAGCAAGAAATGAGAATAGAATGAGAATCTATTGTCATCTCAAAGGGCCCCCCTATTCACAAGATATCAAGAGGAAGAATAATGGTTCATAGAAATAAATACCTAGTTAATCAACGAGAATGGAAAAAAAAAAAACAGGACCACTTTAGAGAAATACGGAATTATAAAATTTCCTGTTTGACTCACACCATCTTTCAATTCATCAGTTTTTTAGCGATGCATATCATTAATACATGAACATACACAAACTTGTAGTGAAGAGCAAACACGACCTTACAAAATGAAGGAGCATAACTCCTTACAGTGCACCTATCCTCAAGAGGGAATTGAATTGTGAATAATTTTTTAAAACTTGGCCATACCCTCTTTCAAACATGACTGAGAAGTTTGAATGATGCCACAGTTTTGTGTGCTTTTTCTAAAATCAACAATATATTTTACAACAAATCTGTTTCAATGATATATTTATTATATCAACATATTAAGCCAAAATCCTATTTCCCCAATGTGTACATTTGATGGTGATTGGCATAGTCACAAAGGCGTGCATTCCTCTCTTCAATCATTAAAAAAATCTTACTATAATAATTATAATGAAGAAAGAAAAGCCAGATGAACAAAGAAGAAATTACTCACCTCTCAAATCCTTTGTTGACCCTGTCATATATAGGTGCTTTTCTGGGTGTCCATGAAAAAAAGTTTTTGTTACTATCCATTCCATTGATATATGATCACATGCCACATCATGTGGAGAAAGGTAGCAATGAATGGACTTTTTAAACATGTTTTAAATGTCTTTAATACAAATTATATACTGAAATGGATATAAGTTTAATGTAAAACATACATTTTAAAAGGGAGTGAAATTTGGTTGGATTTAATATAGTCAATGATAAGAAACAGAGAGGATGGCACAAACACTTATAAAGGAAAACAATTTGTCTGACATGATGGAAATAAATTAAAAAAAAATTTAATTATTATATTATATGTATAACATTGAGAAATAATAATCTCTCATGGCACCAAATAAATCTTTCTTTTACCATGCAATTTCCATTAAGGCATTCATTCATTCTGAGTAAAAAATTCCTCCTTGGAAATTCCCATATCCCCTTGGCACAAATTCCCACACATAGCAAGATTACAAGGAAATTCATCATATTTCCAGCCAGAGACATTCAGAGTAATGGAATCCAAGGGCAGAGGAAGAAAAAATAGAATGAGAAACTATTATCATCTGAATGGAGGGCCAAAATTATCAAAAGTCACCATACACCAGATACATCAAATTTTAGTGCTGCAGACTAATTATTTTGAACTTGGGGGCGTGGAGGAAGGGATCTTTGGAAAAGACAGCCTCAGGAGAAAAGGAACTGTGAAAAATAGAAAAGAAAGAGAATAAAGGAACACTGGAGAAAAAAATTGCACTCTAACTCTCAAAATTAGAATGAAAAGGAAAAAAATTCCACTAGACAACTCAGGACGGTGTGTAAAATTAACATACAAGAGTCTTTAAATCAGAGACACCAAATACACAGAACTTTCCAGACATGTTGAAGCAGGGCTTGAAAAACATTTGAACATATGGTATGGTCTGTGGTTGGGGGAAATAATATCATGATATTTTATCATGATACAAAAAATATTCCACCAGGGTGTCATGTGATACTCAGAGAAACTTTTATGAGTATGATGATCCGGTGTATTTACAGAAAAAGAATGGGGCAGTTTGGAAATGACAACTAGATATTAACTCAGATTACGGTGATAGTCTGTCATATCCAAATTTGATGTATTTAAACAAGAAAAATAATTTAAAGTACTCAGGAAAATACAATTATAAAGGAAACGTTATATCTGTTGTCATCTCCAAATAAACATGCACTTAGAGAGAAAGAATTTTTCCACACACTGTGTCAAAGCTAATTGGAAATAAAACTATTTAGCCCTTTTAAATAGTACAATCTTAAAAATTAAAGAGCTTGAGTGATATGTTGTGGGAAATGCCTTTTTCAAATAAATTTTTGGAGCAGATTTTCTTCCTAATTGTTGATGACATAAAGTTAAACTTCTCTAAGTTGGAGAAAAAAAATAGGAAGGATCCATTTTTTTCTCATTGATTCCTCCATTTTTTAATAATCACAAAATTAAATTGATAATTCAGAGGAAATCATTTTACATGACTTCATGATTGTTTACTAAATGGTTAGAATGCTCCAGGTTTTGTTTCAAGAAAGACTTCCAGATTTACTGGATATCTTTTTGCCATTTTCCAGTGCACTGTAATTGTGATGTAGGTATCCATATATATATATATAGAAGTGTTCTTATGCCATACTCTAATTTTCTTAGAAATAATTGGAAATAAAATCAAACTCATCCTTACAAAGAAAGCAGAATCCACAGATAAACAAAATGCTGGAACTCTGACTAAACAGCTCCCAAACTCAAAATTTCTCCTATGGCTTGTGAAAGTGTCTTCCCACACAGGCAAGAAAGTCACTGTTAAGGCCCATTAGTTGACAAAGAGGGAATCAACTATTTACAAGATATCATTGGGGAGTGGAATCATTCATAAAAATAAGGATCTAGTCCATCAAGCAGAATGTACAGCCCTCCATTCTATGCACACATGATTATAGAATCCAACAATGAAGGAAAACAAAAATGGACCACTTTAGAGAAAAAGGTAATGCCAAAATTTCCTGTTTGACTGACACGATCCACTTTCCCTTCAAGAATTTTTTAGCAATGGATACCGTTCATACATGAACATGCACAAACTTGTAATGAAGGGCAAAACACACGACCTTAGAATGTAAAGGGGCATAACCCCTTACAGGTGACCTTTGAACACAACTCAAGGAGGAACTTTAATTGGGAATCCTTTTTACAATCTTGGCCAAACCGTCTTTCAAAACAGCCTAATAAGTATGAATGATGCCCCACCACTTGTTTACAGTTTCTGACATGATGAATATTTTTGAAATAAATCTGTTTCAGTGATAAATTTCAAACCAATATCTTATTTACCCAATGTGTACATTCCCTGGTGAATGGTATATTCACAGAGGCATGCATTGTTCTCTTCAATCATTATTAAACTCTATCAATATTTTTATAACGATTTTAATAAAGAAAGAAAAACCAGATGAACAAAGAATAAATTATGCATCTCTCAAAACCTTTGTTGACACTGTGATGAAGAGATATTTTTCTGGAAGTCCTTGAAAAAAAATTTTGGTTATCTATCCATTCTATTGATATATGATCACATACCACATCACGGGGAGAAAGGAAGCAATGAAAGGACTTCTAAAATGTGTTGCAAATTTCTTTAATATGAAATTATATACTGAAGTGGATATGATTGACAGAAAATGTAAATTTTTAAAGGCAGTGAATTTGGTTAGTATTAATATAATCAATGATATATCAGTGATAGTATGGCACAAACACTTAAAAAGGAAAACAGTCTGATATAATGGAAATTAATATAAACAAAATTCTAATTATTTTATTCCAGGTGTGACATTGGGCATAATAACTTCTAGGCATGAAATAAATTTTTTTTAATCAAGAAATTACCATTAAGGTATTCAATCTTCCTGAGAATAAAATTCCTCTTTTGGGATTACCCATATTTCATTGGCACAAATCCCCACACATAAAAAGATCACTAGGAATACCATCATATTTCCAACCACAGACATTCAGAGCTCTGGAGTCCCAGGGCTGAGCAAGAAAGAAGAATACAATTAAAAACTATAGTCATCTCAATGGAGGTCCAACATTATCAAAAGCCACCAGACTCCAGATACATCAAATTTAAGTCCTGTAGACTAATTATTTGGAACTCTGGATTTTGGAGAATGTGATTTTTTGAAAAGACTGCCCCAGGAGAAAAGGCATTTGCTACAATTAGAAATGAAAGAGAAGAAAGTTATCTTGGAGAAAAGAAACTTCACTCTAATACTCAAAAGTATAATGAAAAAGAAAAAAATTCACATTCTGTAGTGAACTTAGGACTATATGGAAATATTTTAAACCAAGAGTCTTTAAAACAGACACACCAAATACACACAACTTCCCAGAAAGCTTGAACGCAGGGCTTGGAAAATAGTTTTGAACATATGATATTGTCTGTGACTAAGGGGAAATGATTCCATGATATTTTATCATTATTTAAGAAATATTCCACCACGGTGTTCTGTGGTGCTGGAGGAAAGTGCTATGAGTATGCAGATTGGGAGCATAAATGTTATGTTAGTTTACAGATTCTGTTAAAAAATACGTTTTTACAGCAACAAGAATTTGGAAGTTTGGAGGTGAAAAGTAGATATAACTCAGATTAGGATGATATTCTCTCATAAGAAAACTTGTATTTAAAAAACAAAATGAATTTTATTGTACTCAGTAAAATGCAATTTTAAAAGAATGGTTAACTATCTATTATCATCTACTAATGAATCTTTACATACAGAGAAAAAAATTTTCCACATGCTGTCAATGCTAATTGAAAATGAAACATTTTAGCACATTTAAATAGTAAATTCTTTAAAATTATGAGGCTTCAGTGATATGAGATTGTGTGGAATATCTTTTACACACATTTTTTTAGAACCAATTTTCTTCCTAATAGTTAATGAAGTAATATTAAACTACACAAATTGGAAAAAAATAATAGGAGTAAACTTAATGCTTCTCAGTGATTACTCCATTTTTAATAATTGGAAATTTAAATTGATAAATCGGGGAAGTCATTTTACATGACTTCATGATTGTTTACTGAATGCTAAGGAGGCTTTAGGTTTTGTTTCAAGAAAGGCTTTAATGATTTTCTGAATATCTTTCTGTCATTCTCCTGTGCTGGGCTATTGTGATGTACGTATCCATGTATATATGAGTGTTCTTATGCCATATTGTAATATTTTGAAATAATTGGAAATAAAATCAAATTCATTCTTACAAAGAAAGCAGAATCCACAAATAGACGAACAAAATGCTGGAACTCAAAAAAACAGCTCCTAAGAATAAACAGCTACCAAAATCAAAATTTCTCCTATGACTTCTGAAAGTATCTTCCCACACAGGAGATAAAAATCACTGGTAAATTCCTTTACATGACAATGAGGGAATCAACTATTCACAGTATATCATGGGGAAGAGGAATGTTTCATAAAAATAAGGACCTAGTCAATCAAGGAGATTGTACTGCTGTCCATTCTATGCACAGGGGATTATAGAATGCAACAGTGAAGAAAAACAAAAAAATTACCACTTTAGAGAAATAGGTAATTAAAAAATTTCCTGCTTGACTTACTCCACCCTCTTCCCCTTCATTAATTTTTTAGTGACGGATATCATTCATAAATGAACATATAAAAACTTGTAGTGAAGATCAAAACACATGACCTTACAAAATAAAGGAGAATAACTCCTTACAGTGCACCTATGCACATATCTCAAGGAGGAAATTGAATTGTGAATCATTTCTTAAAATTCGCTGGAACGTCTTTCACACACGACTAGTAAGTTTGAAATATAACGCATATTTGTGTGCTTATTATGACATCGACAATATTTTTTAAAAGAAATCAGTTTCAATGATTACTATTAAACCTATATCCTATTTATCCAATGTGTACATTCCCTAGTGATTGGTATATTCACAGAGGTGTGTGTTGCTCTCTTCAATCATTGTTAAACCCTTTCAATATTTCTATAATAATTATAATAAAGAAAGAAAATCCAGGTGAGCAAGAAGAAATTAATCACCTCTCAAACCCTCTGTTGACACTGCCATGTAGAGATGTTTTTCTGGGAGTATCTGAAAATTTTTTTGTTTATCTATCCATTGTATGGATATATGATCACATACCACATCATGTCGAGAAAGGGAGCAATGAATGGCCTTTTTAAACGTGTTACAAATGTCTTTAATATAAAATTATACACGGAAATGAATGTTTAACAGAAAATGTAAATTTTTAAAGGCAGGGAAATTAGGTTACATTTAATATAATCAATGATATGAAACAGATGGTGCAGCACAAACACTTATAAAGGAGAATAATTAGGATGATATAAGGGAAATTAATATAATCAAAATCTATTTCTTTTATTCAAAGGTGACATTTGGACATAATAATGCCTTGGCATGAAATTATTTTATTTCTCATGCAATTTCCATTAAGGCATTCAGTATTTCTGAGAAAAAAATTCCTCTTTGGGAATTGTCCATATTCCATTGGCACAAATTCTCACACATAACAAGATCACTAGGAAAACCATCGTATTTCTAACCAGAGACACTCAAAGCATTGGAATCCAAGAGCAGATCAAGAAATGAGACTAGAATGAAAAACCATTGTCTTCTCAAAGGAGGGACAATATTATCAAAGTCTCCAGATGCCAGGTTCCCCAAATTTCAGTGCAGCAGACTAATTATTTGGAACCAATTTTCTTCCTTATTGTTAATGAAATGATGTTAAACTGCTCTAACATTGAGAAAAGTAACTGGAGGAAACAAAATTCTTCTCAGTGATTCCTCAAATTTTAAAAATCACAGATTTAAATGGATAATTCAGATTAAATCATTTTACATGATTTCATGATTGTTTACTGAATAGTTTGAAGGCTCCATGTTTGTTTCAAAAAAGCCTTTACTTAATTTCTGGGTATCATTGTGTCATTCTCCAGTTATTGGAATTCTTATGTAGGTTTCCCTATATATATAAGTGTTCTTATGCCATATCGTAATTTTTTAGAAAGAATTGGATATAAAATCAAACTCATCCTTATACAAAAAAGCAGATACCACAGATACACGAACAAAATGTTGGAACTCAGAATAAATAGCTCCCAAACTCAAAATTTCTCCTATGACTTGTGAAACTCTCTTCCCACACAGGAGAGAAAAGGGTTTGGTAAGGACCTTTAGTTTTCAAAGAGAGATCCAACTTTCACAATGTTTCATGGGGGAGAGAAATTGTTCATAAAAATAAGAACCTAGTCCATCAAGTAGAAGGCACAGCCCTCCATTTTATGCACAGGTGGTTATAGAATCCAACAATGAATAAAAACCAAAAAAGTTCAACTTTAGAGAAATAGGTAATTCCAAAATTTCCTGTTTGAAACTCCCCACACTCTTTCCCTTCATCAATTTTTTTAGCAACAGTTATCATTCATACGTGAGCAAACACAAACTTGTAGTGAAGAGAAAAACACATGCTGTTAGAATATAAAGGGACATAACTCCTTTCAGGGGACCTATGCACACAACTCAAGGAGGAACTGGAATTTGGAGTCATATTTAAAAACATAGCCAGACTGTCTTTCAAACATGCTTAATAAGTATGAATGATGCCACACCATTTGTTTACATTTCCTGACATCACGAATTTTTTTTGAAAGAAATCTGTTTCAATGATATATTTTAAACCATTATCCTATTTACCCCATGTGTACATTCCGTGGTGACTGGTATATTCAAAAAGGTGTGCATTCCTGTATTCAATACTAAACCCATTCAAAATTTCTATTATAATTATAATTAGGGAAGAAAATACAGATAAACAAAGAAGAAATTATTCACCTCTCAAACCCTTTGTTATCACTACCAAGTAGAGAAATTTCTGGGATTCTTTGAAAAAAAATTTTTTGTCAATCTAGGCATTCCTTTGATATATGATCACACACCACATCATGTGGAGAAAGGGAGCAATGAATGGTGTTCTAACACGTGTTACAAACATCTTTAATGTAAAAATATATACTGAAATGGATGTAAGTTTGACAGAAAATGTAACTTTTAAAAAGGAGTGAAATTTAGTTAGATTTAGTATAATCAATGTTATGAAAGTAATAATATGGCACAAACACATATAAAGGAAATAATTTGTCTGTTATAATGGAAACTAATATAAAAAAAACTCTAATTATTTTATCCCAGGGGTAACATTCGGGCACAATAACTTCTAATCCTGAAATAATTTTTTGTATCATGCAATTTCCATTAAAGCATTCATTCTTCCTGAAAAAAAAATTCCTCTTGGGGAATTGTCCTTACCCCATTGGCACAATTGCCACACATAAGAAGTCACTAGGAAAACCATCTTATTTACAATGACAGATACTCAGAACAATGGAATCCAAGGGCAAAAGAAGTAATGAGAATAGAATGAGAAACTATTGTCATCTCAATGGAGGGCCAACATTATCAAAATCTTCAAACACAAGATAAATCCATTTTAGTGCTGCAGAGAAATTATTTGGAACTTGGGGGCATGGGGATGGGACATTGGAAAAGGCAGCAGCAGGAGTGTAGGCACTGAAAAATTTAGAATAGAAAGAGAAGAAATGAATCCTGGAGAAAAGAAACTACACTCTAATTCTCAAAACTAGAATGAAAGGTTAAATATCCTCTTGCCAATTCGGCTAGGTAGAATAATTTAAAACACAAGAGTCTTTAAAACAGAAACACCAAATATACACATATTTCCACACATTTTGAAAGCAGGGTTTGAAAAAGAATTTTGATTATATGGTATCCTCCGTGGCTAGGGTGAAATAATGTCATGATATTTTATCATGATGCAAGAAATATTCCACCATGCTGTCGTGTGATGCTGGAGGAAAGTGCTATGCATACAGATTGAGTGCATAACTGTTACATTAGTTTACAGATTCCCTTAAAATATATATTTTACAGAAACAAGAATGTGGCAGCTTGGAGTTGAAAACTAGACATAAGTCAGATTAGGATGATACTCTCTCATATGCAAACTACTAATATTTAAAAAAGAAAATCAATTTAACAGTACTCAATAAAATACAATTTTGAAAGAATGGTTAAACATCTATTATGGTCTACTAATAAATCTTTAATTAAAGAGAAAGTATTTTCCAAACCCTGTCACTGTTAATTGATTATGAAACTTTTCAGCCTTTTATAGTAAATTCATTAAAATTAAGAGGCTTCAGTGATATGAGTTTGTGTGGAAGGCCTTTTTCACATAAATTTTCTGAACCGAATCTCTTCTGAATAGTTAATGAACTAATATTAAACTACACAAATTGGAGAAAAATATTTGGATGAAACAAAATGCTTCTCAGTGATTACCTCATTTTTTTAAAATCACAAATTTAAATCAATAATTTAGAGGAAACCCTTTTACATGACTTCATGATTGTTTACTGAATGGTTAGAAGGCTCCAGATTTTGTTTCAAGAAAACCATTCTGATTTTCTGGATATCTTTAAGTCATTCTCCAGTGCGGTGGAATTATGATGCATGTAACCCTATATATATATATAAGTGTTCTTATGTCATATCGCAATGATTTAGAAAGAATTGGAAATAAAATCAAAATCATTCTTACAAAGAAAGCAGAAACCACAAATACACAAAACACTGGAAATCAGATTAAAGAGCTCCCAAACTCAAAATTTCTCCTATGGCTGGTGAAAGTTTCTTCCCACACAGGAGAAAAAAGTCATTGGTAAAGTGATTTAGACAAAGAGGTAGTCAACTATTCACAAGATATCATGGGGGAGTGGAATCGTTCATAATAATAAGGACATAGTCCATCAAGGAGAATGTACTGCCATCCCTTCTATGCACACGTGATTAGAGAATTCAACAATGAATTAAAAAAGGAACACATTATTGAAATAGGTTATTACAAAATTTCCTGTTTGACTCATACCACCTTCTTTCCCTTCATCAATAATTTAGTGATGGATATAATTCATACATGAACATGCAAAACTTTTAGTGAAGAGAAAACACATGACCTTACAAAATAAAGGGGCATAATTCATTACAGTCCACCTAGGCAAACATTTCAAGAAAGAAATTGATTTGTGAATCATTTTTTAAAACTTGGCCAGAACATCTTTCAAAGTCGACTGATAAGCATGAAAGATGTTGCAATTTTGTGTGATTTTTCTGACATCAACAATACTTTTTAAAACAAATCTGTTTAAAATATAAATATTAGACCAATATCCTATTTATCCAATGTGTACATTCCCTGGTTATTGGTATATTCACAGAGATGTGCATTACTCTCTTCCATCATTATTAAGCCCTTTCAATATTTCTATAATAATTATAGTCAAGAGGGAAATTTCAGATGAACAAAGAATAAAGTATTCACCTCTCAAAACCTTTGTTATCACTGCCATGTATAAATATTTTCTGGGAGTCCTTAAAAATTTTTTTTGGTTATCTATCCATTCTGTTGATATATGATCACATACCACATAATGTTAAGAAAGGGAGCAAAAAATGGCTTTCTTAAACATGTTGCAAATGTCTTTAATATAAAATTATACATTGAAATAGATATATTTGACAAAAAATGTAAATTTTCAAAGGGAGTAATATTTAGTTAGATTTCATAAAATCAATGATATGAAAGAGACACTATGGCACAAACACTTATAAACACAAATAATTAGTCTGATGTAATGGAAATAATTATAAACAAAATTCTCATTTTATTCCAGGAGTAATATTCGGGCATAATAATTTCTAGGCATTAAATAACTTTTTTATCATGCAATTTCCATTAAAACATTCATTCTTTCTGAGAAAAAAAAGCCACATTGGAATTCCCATTGGCAAAAATTGCCACAAAATTTCCATTGGCCCATATCCCACGCAAATTCCATTGGCCCATATCCCATTGGCACAAAATCCCAAAATTTAAAAGATGACTAGGAAAACCATCGTATTTACAACTAGAGACATTCAGAGCAATGGAATCCAAGGGCAAAGTAAGAAATAAGAATAGAATCAGAAACTATTGTCATCTCAATGTACGGCCAACTTTATCAAAAGGAACCACACACCACATACATCAAATTTTAGTGGTGCAGACTGATTATTTGAACTCCAGGGCATGGAGAACGGTATCTTTGGAAAAGACAGCCTCAGGAGATAAGGCAATGCTAAAAATTATAAAAAAGAGAAGGTAGGTATCTTGGAAAAAAGAAACTGCACTCAAATTCTCAAAATGATAATGAAAAGGAAAAAAAAAATCCACTAGCCAACTCAAGACTATGTGGAAAAATTTAAAACACAAGAGTCTGTAAAACAGACACAACAAATACACACAACTTTCCAGACATGTTGAAGAAATGACTTGAAAATACATTTTGAACATATGGTATGCACTGTGTTTAGGGGGAAATAATGTCATGATATTTTATCATCTGTAAGAAGTATTCCACCACAGTGCTATGTGTGATGCTTGAGGAATGTAATATGGGTATGCAGATTGATTGCATAAATATTATTTAATTAACAGATTCTGTTAAATAATATCTTATTACTGAAACAAGAATGTGGCAGTTTAGAGGTCAAAAGTAGATATAGCTCAGATTAGGATGATACTCTCTCATATGCAAATTTGTTGTATTTAAAACTAAAATTAATTTTACAGTCCTTGGTAAAATACAATTTTAAAAGAATTGTTAAATATCTATCATTGTCTGCTAATAAATCTTTACTTAATGAGAAAGAATTTTTCCACACCCTGTCAATGCTAATTGAAAATGAATCTTTTTCCTCCTTTTAAATAGTAGATTCTTTAAAATGATGAGGCTTCAGTGATATGAGTTTGTGTGGAATGTCTTTTCAGATAAATTTTTGGAAACGATTTTTTTTCCTAAAATTAAACAATATTAAATAACAAAAATTGGATAAAAATAATACGGGAAAACCAAATGCTACTCAGTGATTCCTACATTTTTTAATAATCACAAATTTAAATCGATAATTCAGAGGAACTCATTTTACATGACTTCATGATTGTTAATGAATGGTTAGTAGGCTCCAGGTTTTGTTTCAAGAAAACCATTCCTGATTTTCTGGATGTCTTTGTGTCATTCTCCAGTGCAGTGGCATAGTGATGTAGGTATCCATATATATAGAAGTGTTTTTATGCCACATAATAATTTTTAGAAAGAATTGGAAATAAAATCAAACTCATTCTTACAAAGAAAGCAGAGTCCACAGACACACAAACAAAATACTGGAACTCAAAATAAACAGCTCCCAAACTCAAAGTTTCTCCTATGACATGTGAAAGTATCTTCACACACAGGAGAGAAAAGTCACTGGTTAGGTCCATTAGACAAAGAGCGAGTCAAATATTAACAAGGTATCATGGGTGAGGAATGCTTCACAAAAATAAGGACCTAGTCCATCAAGTAGCATGTACTGCCATCCATTCTATGCAAACATGATTATAGAATTCAACAATGAATAAAAAAGGACCACATTAGAGAAATAGGTAATTATGACATTTCCTGATTGTCTCACACCACCCTTTTTCCCTTCATCAAGATTTTAGTGACCAATAGCATTCATACATGAACATACAAAAATTTGTATTGAAGAGCAAAACACATGACATTACAAAATAAAGGTGCATAACTTCTTACAGGGTACCTATGCACACATATCAAGGAGGAAATAGAATTGTGAATCATTTTTTAAAACTTGGCCAGAACGTATTTCAAATATATCTAATAAGAATGAATGATGTCACAATTTTGTGTGCTTTTTCTGACATCAACATTAATTTAAAAACAAACCTCCTTAAAAGGTAAATAGTAAACCAATATACTATTTACCCAATGTATACTTTCCTTGGTGATTGGAATATTCACAGAGGCATACATTGCTCTCTTCAAACATTAGTAAACCCTTTCAATATTTCTAAAATAATTATAGTAAAGAGAAAAAATCCAGAAGGAAAAAGAAGAAATTATTCACCTAATAAACCATTTCTTAACACTGGCATGTTTACATATTCTCTGGGAGTCCTTGAATAAAATTTTTTGGTTTTCTATACATTCTGTTGATATGTGATCACATATCACATCATGGGGATAAAGGAAGCAAAGAATGGCCTTCTTAAACGTTTTGCAAATGATTTTAATACAAAATTATACACTGAGATGGATATGTTTGGGAGAAAATGTAAATTTTTAAAGAAAGAGAAATTTGGTTATATTTACTATAATCAATGGTATGAAAGAGATAGTATGGCACAGACAGTTATGAAGGACAATTATTTGTCTGATATAATGGAAATTAATATAGACAAAATTCTTATTATTTTATTCCAGAAGTACCATTCAGGCATAATAACTTCTAGGCAGGAAATTATTTTTTTTTTCATCCAATTTCCATTAAGGCATTCATTCTTTTTGAGAAAAAAAATTCCTCTTTGGGAACTGCCTATATCCCATTGGCACAAATTCCCACACATAACAAATGACTAGGAAAACCATCATATTTCCAACTAGAGACACTCAGAGCAATGGAATCCATGGGCACAGCAAGATATGAGACTAGGATGAGAAACTATTGTCATCTCAATGGAGGGACACCATTATCAAAAGTGACCACACTCCAGATATATCAAATTTTAGTGCTGCAGATTGTTTGGAATTCGGGGGCATGGAGGATGGGATCTTTGTAAAAGACAGCCTCAGGAGAAAACGTACTTTTAAAAATAGAAAAGAAAGAGAAGAAGGGAATTCTTGAGAAAAGAAAGTGCACTCTGCTTGTCAAAATTTTAATGAAAAGGAAAAAGACATCCACTAGCCAACTCAGGACAATTTGGAAAATTTTAAAACACAAGAGTCTTAAAAACAGACACACCAAATACACATAGCTTTTCAGATATGCTGAAAGCAGGGCTTGAAAAATAGTTTTGAATATATGGTATGGTCTGTGGCTAGGGGGAAATAATGCAATGATATTTTATCATGATATATGAAATATTCCACCATAGTGTCATGTGATGCTCAAGGAAAATGCTTTGAGTAATCAAATTGACTGCATAAGTGTTATTTTAGTTTACAGATTCTGTTAATAAATATGTTTTTACAGAAAGAAAAATGTGGCAGTTTGGAGGTAAAAACTAGATATAACAGATTAGGATTATACTGTCTCATATGCAAATTTGTTGTATTTATAAAAAATTAATTTTACAATACTCAGTAAAATACAATTTTAAAAGAATGGTTAAATATCTATTATTGTTTACTAATAAATCTTCACTAACAGAGAAAAAATTTTTCGACACCCTGTCAAAGTTAATTGAAAATGAAAATTTTTAGCCCTTTTAAATAGTAAATTCTTTAAAATTAAGAGGCTTCAGAGATAAGTGTTTATGTGGAATGCCTTTTCCACATAAATTTGGAAGCAATTTTACTTCTAGTAGTTAATGCAATATTAAACTACACAAAATTGGAGAAAAATAATAGGAAAAAACCAAATGCTTCTTAGTGATTCCTCCATTTTTGAATAATCACAAATTTAAATCAATAATTCACAGGAAATTAATTTACATGACTTCAGGATTGTTTACTGAATGTATAGGAGGCTCCAGGTTTGTTTCAAGAAAACCATTCCTGATTTCCTTGATATTTTTGTGTCATTCCCAAGCACTGGGATTGTGATGCAGGTATCCATATAAATATATAATTATTCTTATTACATATTGTAATTTTTTCGAAAGAATTGAAATAAAATCAAATACATTCTTACAAAGAAAGCAGAATCCACAGATACACATAAAATCGCTGGAACTCAGAATAAGCAGTTCACCAACTCAAAATTTCTCCTATGTCTTGTGCAAGTGTTTTCCCACAAAGGGGAGAAAAGGGACAAAAAGGACCATTGTGTGGAAAGAGGGAGTCAACTATTCAAAAAATATCATGGCAGAGAGGAATTGTTCATTAAAAATAAACACCTAGCCTATCAAGTAATATGTACAATCTTCATTGTATGCACATGTGTTTACAGAATCCAACAATGAAGAAAAACAAAAAAGGAACACTTTAGAGAAATAAACAATTGCAAAATTTCCTGTTTGACTCACACCACCCTCTTTCCCTTCATCAATTTTTTAGCGATGAATATCATTCATACATGAACATACACAAACTTATAGTGAAAAGGGAAATGCAGGACATTATAATATACAGGGGCATAACTCCTTACTGGGGACCTTTGCACACATCTTGAAGAGGAACTTGAATAGTGATCCATTTGTGAAAACGTGGACAGAACGTCTTTCAAACTTGACTAATATGGATGAATGAAGATGCATATTTGTTTACATTTTCTGACATCACAAATATTTTTTGAAACAATTCTGTTTCAATGATTAATACTAAACCAATAACCTATTTACCTAATGTGTACATTCCATGGTGTGGTGATTGGTATATCCACAGAAGTGTGCATTCCTCACTTCAACATTAAACCCATTCAATATTTGTATAATAATTATATTAAGGAAAGAAAATCCAGATGAACAAAGAAGAAATTATTCACCCCACAAACCCTATGTTCACTGTGTCATATATAGGTGTTTTTCTGGGTGTCCTTAAAAAATTTTTTTTGGTTGTCTATCCATTCCATTGCTATATGATCACATACCACCTCATGTGGAGAATGTTAGCAATGAATGGCATTTTTAAACATGTTGCTAACATCTTTAAAAAAAATTAAATACTGAAATCAATATAAGTTTGACTTAAAATGTAAATTTTAAATGACAGCGAAATTTGATTAAATTTAATACAGTCAATGATAAGAAAGAGATAGTATGGCACATCACATATAAAGGATATAATTCTTCTGATATAATGGAAAGAAATTAAAACAAAATTAAAATCATAATTTTATAGGTAGAACATTCAGACATAATAATCTCCCAAAGCAAAAAATATTTTTTTTCCATGCAATTTCCATTAAGGCATTCATTCTTTCTGAGTAAAAAATTCCTCTTTAGGATTTGCCAATAACCCATTGGCACAAATTCCCACACATAATAAGAACACTAAGAAAACCATCATATTTCAATTACAGATACTCAGAGCAATGGAATGCAAGGGCAGAGGAAGAAATGAGACAGAATGAGAATTTATTGTCTTCTCAATGGAGGGCCAACATTATCAAAAGTCACCCTAGACCAGATATATCTATTTTAGTGCTGAAGAATAATTATTTGGAACTCAAGGGCATGGAGGATGGGGTCATTGGAAAGGCAGCAGCAGGAGAGTAGGCACTGCTAAAAATAGAAAAGAAAGAGAATAATGTAATCCTAGAGAAAATAAACTTCATCCAAATTCTCGAAGTTAGAATTAAAAAGAAAAAAAATCTCTAGCCAACTCAGTATTATGTGGAAAAATTAAAACACAGCAGTCTTTAAAACAGACACAACACATAAACACAACTTTCCAGACATGTTTAAAGCAGGTCTTGGAAAATAAATTTGGACATATGGTATGATCTGTTGCTAAGAGGGATTAATGTCATGATATTTTATAATGATGTAAGAAATATTCCTCCTTGGTTTCATGTGATGCTCAAAGAATGTTTTATGAGTGTGATGATTGATAAGGACTCAAATAAGACCTCCCTGCACATGGTCCATCAGTCCCTTCTATTCAAACCTATATGTGATGCTGGAGTTTTAGGTGTAGTTCCAGAGACTGATTCCTCTGGCTTACCTTTGTAACAGCTGTGCCAGGAATCTGCTGCAACCCCTACCCTACAGCTCAATGGACTCATCCAAGTAAACTGGCAAGGAGACGAAGATGGACAATGGCCCTCTCAGGGAATGGAGAAGGCCTGCAGCTGCAGGCAGGATAACCCCATCCACTGTATCCATGGGATATAAGCCTTCTCTCACTTGGAGGTAGAGTGGACATCACCATCCCAGTCCCCGCAGGATTGGGGAAGGAGCTATTGGCTAGAGTAGACTTGGTGGTGTTCTGTTGTAGACATATTGTGATTCAAGCAATGGAAGAAATTGTAACAGTGAGGTGTAGCCAGTGGACACTGGATGTTTTGGGGGCAGGGAGAGGAGCAGCAGTTGAAATACAGGGGCTTTTTTGGGACTTGGGGTAAGTCCTGAGTGGCATTGCAGCGATAGATGTAGGCCATTTTGCATAAGCATATACCATGCAGAAATGTGTGGGAGAGAGTGTGGTCTATGATGTGAACTGTGGTCTACACTCAGTGGCAAGGCCCCAGGATGTGTATATCTATTGATGGTGTTGGGCCACACTGATGAACGATGGTGGTGTGGGATGTTGGAGGTGTGGGAGGTGGGGAACATGGTATACCCTGTAATTTCTGAGTAATATTTAGGTAATCTAAGCACCTTTAATATATAT
>JAQZBX010021495.1:0-32235 GCA_029593785.1 Cabassous unicinctus
TACCGAAGGGAAGTTAAGTGCCTACTTTGTGCCAGCACCGAGCTAGGTGCTTCCACATGCACTTTCATTTAATGAAAGGCAAATAAAATGCATTTCATGTCTTTTCAGAGCAAGACGGTGTGCTGAGCACAGAATGCTCAGTGTTTGGGACTTCACTTCTTTGGATCATCATGGTTATAACAAAATTTGTGCTTTTCTTGGTGTCTTCTCTTAAAATCTATCCTCTTTAGTTTCTAACAATGCACCCTTGAATTCTTAGTAGATGCATGCTGCCAATAGTTAGTCAATTACCAAAAGCAAAGTGCTAGAGACAAGATAGGCAACTGACAGTCAACAAACTCTACCACTTCCCATGTACATCTGCCATTACTTCCAGCATCCTGGGAGGTAAGATAGAGAAGCATTTCTGTACTTGGGCTCTGGAACCAGCCCTTGGGCTGCAGCTGGAATTCTGGTTGTGCCCCTTACTGAGTAACCTTGAGCAAGCCACTTGACTTCTCCAAGTTTCTTTTCTTTTTGTAAAATGTAAAATAGAGGTACAAATACTTCCTTCGTGATTATTTCCTTATCTGTTAAATGGGACAAAAATAGTTCCAACCTCGTAGGACTGAATGACGAAATACACCTAAGCTCTTTGCTGCCTGGGACATAGTAAATGTAAGATAAGTGAATAAGTGGCAGTTATAATAATTATTATTAGCTTCTTCCTGCCCTACATAACCTTTTACCAGAGCTAGCACACACATTTTGCTTCTTTGTATGAGTCATCTCCTGTCATATCCCATGAAAAAAGCAGCAGGAATCAGTGAGACACGGAAGCAAATTAGTCCTCAGTTAGAATTATCCAGCTTTAGGGATGACAGAACTACTCTTTACTGAGCAAGTCCTGTGCTGGCCTTTACATGCCTCTTCATAGTTAATCTTCACAACTACTCTCTGAGGAAGAGATCCAGCCTACAGCCCCACACTGACTCCTTATGAGCCCCTTGTCCTTCCTCCAGAATCTAAAGGGGAAAACATCTCCTCCAACATCCCAATTATGGTATTTCCCTGGCTAGCTGACACGCAACAGGTTGACATCATTTTATGTGATCATTCCTTACCCAAGTGTTTGCCTGTTTTAATTTCTTTTCGGGGTGTTTAGATGTATGCCTGCGGGTATCCCATTTTTAGCCCAAATGAGCAAACAGCCCTTTGGCGTATTAGCGTGCACATCACAGTGATATTTCTGGTGCTATAACTCTTCTGAGACATTAAATAGTCCTCCTTCCTAAATAGAAAGACAGACCATCACCATACATTGGTTCCGGAGACCCTTCAGAGGTAAGGAGGAAGCTGCTGGAGAAAGCACATGGTAGTGGTCTCTGGCCCAAGCTGCCTGACACTGGGCATCTTAACCCTTCAGGGCGTCAGCTGCCTCTTCTGCAAAATGAAGACAGTGGACTCCATGATCTTAAGGTCGCTTCATTTATCCATTAAACAAACAACTATTGAGCTCCTACTGTATGCCAGGCACTGGGGATACCACAGTGGCCAAGACAGAGAAGGTCCTGCTCTCATGGAGCTTGTGTTCTAGGTGTGAAGGAGACAGACAAAAAGGAAACAGCTTCAGAGAATGTGTGCCATGAAAAAAATCAAAGAAGGATGACAAGTTAGATGGGCGTTTGGTAGGGCAGAGGGAACCACTTTATATGAGGCCATCAGTCAAAAGCTCCCTAAGGAAGTGACATTTAGCCTGAGACTTGCGTGAGAAGGAGCCAGCCATGGGGACTCATTGAGAGGCTCGCCGAGGAAATGCTGTTTTTACAAACACTGCGTTGACATCGACCTTCAGTCCCTGGTTGGGGGCACAGCTCTGACTCCTTGCACTTGCCTACTGCGTGGAGGCATCACTCCTCCCAGGCTGAATTGCCGCACAAAGCCGGGCGTCTGGAGGCACGGAGAGGAACGCACGCTGACCTTTCGGAGAGGCGGTGACAATGATAAATGAAGGGCGAGAATTTGGATGCTTGATCTTGGCTATAAGAGGAAACAAGCGGATTGCAAACTGGGGCTCATGTTCTGAAGCTTAAATTTCACTAGCTATACAAGTTTTAGGGCTGCCTGCTCCCACAGAGGAAGGCAGAAATTGGGACTTATGGACTGACCTACTGGACTGATGGACTACTCAGCTACAGCCTAGGTCTGTGAGCCAGAAACATGCAGCCAAGCTCAAAAATTAAAGCTTGCAGCCTCTGGTCAGGGAAGGTCAGGACTGGTGGGCACAAGGATGGCTGAGGAGACATAAAGGGCAGTGCTGGCAGTGAAGACGCCCAGCTGCACCCACAGGTGTACAACAGAAACAAGTGCCAGGAGCCAGGTGTGGTGAGTGCGCCTCCCCCACAGGGTATCATCTCACCCACAGCACAACGCCTTGGGGAAAGTACCACTACTATCTCCATCACACAGATGAGGCTTCAAGAGAATTTTGCAACCTTCCCAAGGTCACTCAATGACAGAAGTGGGATTTTAACTTGGGTCAGACTAATCTCAAGTTGCCTGTTCCATTGTCTTCACAACTCCCTTGGTTTCTTCATCCGTTAAATGGGAATAGCATTTATATGTGTCCTACCCACCTCCTCTGTGGGCACTAAGGAGCTAGTCCAGGGTCTGCTGGCCCCAGCAGTTCCTAGCAGCATGGCTATCTGCACAGTTTCCTGCGCCCCACCCACCCCCACACACAGTTTTCCACTCTCCCACTCCTGTATGGAACACCAACCAGCTCCACGGAACTACCCTGGAATTCCTGTCCACGCCGCCCCTGGGGTGCTGGTACATCCTCCCACAGCCCCTTTCTCCAGAGCAACAGCTCCCTGTCTCAGCCTTGCTGGGAAGTCTTGGCATTATGCCAGCAGGATGGGGCGGTTGTGTGGAAAATCTGAGGAGATGTTTTTTCTTTCTTGGGAGGAAAGCCAAACTGCAGTTCACTGGAGTTCCATTAATTATGTACCCAGAGAAGATTTAGTTTAGAAAGAAAAGGGGGGGAAAACCTTACTGTTTGCTTAGTGAGCCAAGGTCAAACCCCACATATTTGGCCTAACTTGCTGTATTTGCAAAACAGGCCCATGTTCCAGGAGATGGCCGGAAAGGCCGCAAAACAGCCAGATCTCTCTGCAGGCCTTTCCACAGTCTACTTTCTTTCCCCTTTCTCCAGCCCAGGCCTGTGATTTGGTTTCTTGGGCCTGGAAGTCTGGGAGGTTCTGGGGAAGGTGGGTCACCATGATCTCTCTCAGCACAGTGGCTTTCCCACTCTCCACCATTCAACCCCATGAAGCCCACTTGTCAGGATAGCTGACTAGAGGACACCACCTCCAGGAAGCATTCCTAGGCTCTGAAGCTGGGTTAGAGCTCTTTCCTAGGGCCCTGTATTACCGACCTGGTCCTTGGTCAGTCTTCTACAGCTCCTTGAGGGGCCAGGACCCTGTCGGTTTTGCTCACTGTGCTATTCCCAATACCTAGCTCATGAAGAAATAAGTGAATACCCCTCTGGCCTCTATGTCTCACCCTGGGGCTTTTCCTCAGTTCAGATCCAGGAATTCCTTTCAGCAGAAGAGAAACATCCTGGGTGTTGTGTTGTGTTGTTTGTGTTGTGTTTTGCTCCTACCAGTTTTTTCCTAGCCTTATCTCCTACTCTTCTCAGCTTTCTGCTAAATGTTCCATATAGAATGAGCTGCTTGTAAGTCCCCACCATTCTGTTTCTGCCCCCCATGTCTTGCTCCCTCTGACCCCTCTGCACCCCATCCCCTCAGCCTGGAAGAATCAGTTTCAACCTCCTCTCATCCAGGAAGTTGCTCTTAGTGCCCTCAACTGCCCCCCACCGTGGGCCATATTTGGTTAGAGACCCCTTATCTGCAGTCTAATAAAACTCTGCCATGCTTATCAGTGGACTTACCCCACAGGCTCCAGTGATTTGTTTATATAGTTGCCTGCCACGCCCCGCCCCCAGGCTACCTGGGAGCAGGGAGCATGTCCTAATTATCTCCATCTGCAGCACTTAGCACAGTGCCTCACACACAACAGCTGTTTAATACATGCTTATTGAATTAATTAATTAACCAGCATATGCAGAAGATAATACAGCATGAGATGTGTGGGGCAGATGAGTGTGATTAAGATCCCAGCAAAGGCTAAGAGCTCAGAGGAAGGAGCAATGGCTGTGGCTGGAGCGGTTTGGCAGCGGGCGAGGGTGGAGGGGCGGATTCTGTGGAAAGAGAAACTGACATGAAATAAAGCACAAAAGACAGTATTTAGAATGACCATAGGGCAGTAAGGGTAAAATGAGAAAAAGTCTGAGCTTTAGAAAACATAAATTATCTCCTGGCCTATTCCTGCTTGAAACACCAGTGGCTTCTGTATTTACAAAAAAAATTCAAACATCTTATCAAGGCCTGTGAGGCTGCACGGACCTAATCAAGCCCTCAAACTTTGCAAAAAAAGAAACTCAGTCCAATAGTGACATTTCTGGGGCTGCTATGATCACATTGTTTCTATTTAAAACACTGGGGATTTTCTAGTTTAAAACATTTTTAACAGATCGTTTTTAAGATTTTTTCATAAATGTGTTTGCCTTCAGTTTAAATTTCCTAGTACAAGTTTCCAGAGTTTTTGCCTTATGTGAGTCAAGTCCTATGAGTCTTCCGTAAAGTAACACTGTTGAGATTTTTGCCTTTTCCATCACGACCCATTTGAAAGTTGTCCCAGTTAATGCCATAGGAACCCATTTTGAGGATGTTTATCTTTTAAATTGCTATGGGATTTAATCTTACAGCCTTCAAACTGGGTCTCCTGAGAACCAGGGAAAGAAGGTTATTTGGTTTTTTCCCATCAATAGCTGCTCAGGTCTCTCTTCATGCCAACCACTGGGCCAAGAATGACTTCTGATCTGAGAGGAGACATAGGTCTGTGCTCAATATTAGGTAATGTTTTTTGGACTTGTACCATGGGCCAGACACTGTTCTGACCACTTTATATACTTTTACTTCTTGCTCTCCCAATAATCATAAGGGACAGGCATTATGACCCCTGTCGGCGTGATTCCTCGCAGGCTCCGCTGCCGATCGCCGACCACCGCTGACCACCGCCACCTGCCGCCGCCACCAATCACCACCCCCGGGGGCGGTTTCCTTGGCGATCGGGCGGTCGGGGGACGAAGGGAGGGAGATTGCAGCCCACCGGGCTCAGGCGTCCCCGAGCACGGCGAGCCAAAGGACGGGGTCTGCGTCTTGAGCCGCAGACGAGAGCGGGGAGACGGACACTTCCCGGTTACCAGCGGACGATGAGCAACGATTACGGAGACCACCACACGCTCCAGAGACGAGGCTGGGCTTCCAAGTCCAACTTTATTAGGCGGGATCTGATATTTATAAAGAGCGGGAGGGGTGGGATGAAACGGGGGAAGGGTAAGGCATACTGGGCAGATTCTGATTGGTTGGGATGGGTTTATGTCCATATAAGGTATATGCTAGAAAGGGGATGGTGCTGAGCTGCGGTGGCCATCTTAAAGCACACGGCAAGGAGAGATTGCTACAGATGTCAGCAGCCGATTGGCTGTGGTAGCTGCAAAGGCATCCGCTCCTGATTGGTTGCGGCATTCGGTGCCAAAACGGTGTCCACGCCTCGGTTTTCTTGTGCAGCGCGCTCAGAGCCTCCGTACCGCCCTCGCCCCCCCCAACACCTCCTCCCACAGACCCCCATTTTATACATGGGAAAACTGCAACTGAGAGAGACCAAACACTAACCTAAAGTCACACCAAGTGACTGGCAGAGTGGGAACCTGAGCCCAAGAGTGGCTCTTGATCACTGTGCTATGTCAGTTTAAGGCAAAACAGAATTAGCCAGACAAAGGAAGTGAAGCAATTGCTTCAAACAAGTAGGAAGAGCTATCCCACAATTCACGCAGCCCATCCCTACCCCTCCCGACTCAGTGCCACATGTGCCAGGCACTTTGTGTAACTCTCTCACAACAACCCACAAGGTAGGTAATGCAATTTCATACAAACAAAGTAGGGGATTTAGAGATGTTCAGAGATGCTAAAGAATTTGTGCTGGGTCACAGATGGTTAAAGTCAGAGCCAATATTCTAACTCCATTTTGCCTTTTGTCCCCATACTCCCAGCTTAGAAGTAATGAGTGGCAAACCATTTGGTTTATGACTTGTGACTCCAGGAAGATCAATGAAAAAGGACCTCAGAGATTGTCCTCAGTGGAGCTGGGCTCGTCCTGAGGCAGGAGCTCACAGGAAATATGTGAAAGAGCCTCTGTCTCTAAAATGACTGGCAAGAATGGGCCCAGGAGACTGGGACAGACACATATCCCAGTACATCACAGCAGAGCTGGGGCTCTTTCAGCTATCACTGCCAGCCCAAAAACAGGATGGCCCCTAAACAAGGCAGGGGCCAAAGCCAGATCACCCAAAGACATAACCGGCCACCAAACCAATTCTACATGGAGAGAAAAGTTTATCACTGACTATCAAAACCAAGGATACAGAGAAAGCTAAAGAAGCAAGAAGCTAAAAGGAATGAAACTGGGAAGAGAATGGAGAGACCAGCAGATGCAGCAATGTGCCTTACCATGTGACAAAGGAGTCCAGGATCACTGGCAGACCGTCTTTGTGGAGAAAGCATTGCCTGATGATACCTTGATTTAGACATTTTTCTCAGCCTCAAAACTGTAAGCTTGTAAATTAGTAAATTCCCCCTGTTAAAAGCCAACCTTTTTTATGTTATCTGCTTTGAGCATCTTTAGCAAACTAGGACAGGTGTCTAAGGCTTCAGTTTTATAACTGATACTAACATACATTTAAAACTCCGGTATGTCAAAGGCCGTGCTAAATGCCTTCTTATGTACTAGATGTTCTAAATGATCATTGAATTCTGCCAACCCTAGAAAGAATGTAGTTAGAGGTGATTAATTCTACTGTTATAAAATGAAGATTTTTAAATTTAATGCTTTAACTTTATTTTTAAAGAAGTTTTAGATTACAGAAAAGTACATCGAAAATATAGGGGATTACCATATACTACATCCCCTTCCTCGCTCACATTTCTCCTATTAATAACATCTTACATTAGTGTGGTACATTTCTTAAAATTGATGATAACAAATATTGAAGCCTTGCTACTAACCATGGTCTATAGTTTACATTATGGTTTACACTTCAGACAGTACAATTTTATAGGTTTTTACAAAATGTATAATGGCCTGTATCTGTCTTTGCAATATCATGCGAACAATTCCAATGCCCTAAAAATGCCCTCTGCTCCACCTATTTTTCCCTCCCTCTCCCCTCAAAACGTCTGGTATACACTATCTTTATATCAATGTTACAAGTTCTAAAATGAAGTTATTTTTGATAAATAGTGTTCAAAAAGGAAGTGAGGATACATGTTAGAATCCTCTGGGTCATCGTCAAACAACTGGAAAAAGTATATCTGGAAAACTACATGAGAAATTGTACACCATGTTTACACTAGAGAGAGGAACTAAGATGGGAATTTGAGACTTTTACTTTTCACTTTTTGGCAAACATTTCTTATTGTCTTCCAGGAGATATTCTCACCTTCTTCAGTAACACTCTCCTAAATTTTTAGCAAGGCATATGGCTTCCCAGAATAAAGATTCTCTTTCTTGGCCTTCCTGAAGCTAGGTATGGACTGAGTACTATCTGGTCTATGTGACATAAGCAGAAGGGTTTTTTGTGGTTTTTCTGAAATGTCTTTACAGGGGGAGGGAAGGCAAGTTTTCTTCAGCCTTTCCTCTTTCCTATGGAATGGAATGTGGAAATTGATGGCTGGAACTCTAAATAATTTCAAGATGAAAGTCACAGATGGCAGAGGAACCAGACGGAAAGTGACTGGGTCCTTGAAAATGTAGAGGCAATCTGAAGAGCCCTGAACTACTCACCTACAGACTTGCTTAACATGAGAAGTAAACTCCTATCTTGTTTAAACAACTGGTTTTTTTTCCACATGCAACTGAACCACTCCTAATTTTAAAAAATCTTTTTTTATATTTTGAATTATTTTTCCATATGAATTATTTTAAATTAAAAGTTTAGAAATTTCTCTAATTTAGTGTGTTAAACTATGATTATTTTTTAAAAATTCAACTGAATTTGTGGTGGAAATTTTCCATATCATGATTGTTTTCATGTAAGTGATTTTTAAATATATATTTTTATTTAGAGAACTTGTGCGCTTACAAAACAATCATGCATAAATATGTAACTGATTTTTAAAAATCAAATGAACAAGTAAAATTTTATTTTGTCTTTCTTCTGTGAAGAAACAAAAACAAACAAACAAAAAAACAGCAACAAGGAAACAGCAAGAGCCATCAAGGGGCAATCCAAGATGGAAGCCCACAGAGAGTGCCAACAGGAAAGTCAGAGAGATCAGGAAGCAGACTGACAGAGCAAGGGTTGTTCTACCTTCCCAGGGCTTGGCACAGAGCAGGCAAGTGTTTGTAGTACAGTGGAGTCCCTTTATATTTACATTTAAAATATTCCAAGCCAACTATATGCACTTGGGAGGGTGGAGATGGAGAGAGAGTGAGAGTGGAGCGGGGAGAACTAAAATGGTGCCTGTGATAGTTAATTTCATGTGTCAACTTGGCTAGTTCATGGTGTGCAGTTGTTTGGTCAATCACTGGTCTAGATGTTGCTATGGACGTATTTTGTAGATGGAATTAGCATCTACAATCAGTTGACTTTAAGTAAAGAGATTACTCTAGGAGGGTAGCCCCATCCAATCAGTTGGAGAATTCCAGAGAGAAGAATAAATTCTGCCTTAAGACTACAACATCACTTTCCCTTTAGGATTTCCAGCCTGCCAGCTTCCCTTACGGATTTTGGACTCAAGACTTTAACATTAACTCTTAGCAGTTTTCTGCCTGCCTACCTGCCCTATGGATCTCAGACTTGTCAGCCTCCATAATCATGTGAGCCAATGCCTTAAAATAATTTTCTTAATATATATATGTATATCCTGCTGGTTCGGTCTCTCTGGAGAACCATGAGTGCATGCCCCTGAGTGAATGTGAGGCAGGAGATTTGCTCCGGTTCCTTCAGGCCCCTCTTAGAAAGAGTATCTTATAACCCAAGAGTGTTTAAAGTTACCTCTTTTCCATGCATTGTGACCTGTAAATGTAAGCCAACCAATTCATCTGGTGCTCTTCCAAAGAAAGATGGTCTGTTCCAATGCTAGAAAATAACACCCCTGAGATGAATTCAATGAAATTCTACAAAGGGTTACTTTCCTAATGCAGCATCATGGGGGAATTTTGGCAGTATAAGCTTCTTACTTTTAGGCTGACTTTGGAATCACTCCAGGTTGCTGAAACTACACTGTCAACAGATGCCTGACGTGGTGAGGCATCTTCTGAAGTCCCAGGGCCCAGAGCCCCGAGCCCCAAATCTGACATGGATCAAAATTTGTTTTTTTTTTTTAACAAAAGCTAAATTCCTTACCACTAGTAATTATAGTGCAAAGTGTAGGATAAACCTAACTAGGAAATGTATTGTTGATTCTCTTTAGGAAAGAAAGAAAAGCATTTTTTCCCTACTGCTCTCCCACTATGTCCCTTGACTCTACTTTAGGAAATCTGAGGTTCTCTTGCACAGAGAGACAGTTTAGAGACCTTTGTGTTCTAAAGTTACCATGAGTTACAGCCCAGGTTTTCCCAGAACTAGGAATCTTATACAGTCCAATGGGGGGAAGGTACCTACTAATGACTGATATTTGATTTCTCTTCTCCCTGAGGACTAGGGGGAAGGGTGCTTAAGCTATTATACTTTTATCTAGAAAAATGAATGAATGCATTGTTTAGGCCTGAGTTCTGCTCCTTAATTTCATTCTGGATATTATTGTTACCCTTATAATAACAACACCTAACATAATCAGAGGGTTTCCCCATTCACACTGTCATGTACAGAATATCCTGAGCTCTGGAGATTATTATCCTTTGGGGTTATGGATTATGGAAAGGACACTTGGCCTTTGACTTTATCCTCAAAGGATGAAACCTCTTCTACAGCACCCTTGAGTGCTTATTGACATTTGCCATCATCCATTTCAACCTTGGAGAGAACTGAGTTTCTTTATATAACATCACTAAAACTCCCTCTCTGTGCACAAGTATCATTAGATAACATCAAGGATGTGACCTGTGTGATAATTTGAGTGACTGACGCATACTAGGTGTTCAATGAATGTTTGTTGGGGGAAAATGGATATGTGAATAAAGAAATTGATCAAGATATTTTTTCAAAACCTCTTTCTGGCCTGTATGATCTCATAAAATAGAGGATTGGAGAATGAAATTATGAGTTTAATCCCCTCAGTGTAAAACCATAAACAGGCCCTGCTTTTATTTGTATAGAACAAACTGTTCAAGCTTTAAAGTCTATCCCCAAGTTCTAGTATTCTTGGACTTAGTGAATAATATGCTGTATAATTGCCCCCGTGATTTCATTACGGCCTTTTCAATTTTGTTGCCAAAACAGAAAAGGTAACTTTTCTACAGGGATTATATATTCTAGTGGGAGAGACAATTAAGAAATATACAAATAAAACTTGTAATAAGGTGGAAGTTCTGGATAGGAAAAGACCATATATAAGTAGGCAAGAAAACAAATGCATTTTCCCATCAATCTCCTATGAACACACGGAGAGTCTACATGCAGAGCCAAACAAGGATTTTAGGGAGGGAGGTGTAATTCAGAGACAATTTGGCTTCAAGGAGATACTACTAGGAGGTCTCTTGAAATATTTTCCAAAACATTCAAGCAGCCCTGCAGCAGGGAAGTGCAAGTGAGTTAAGGGGAAAGATACATGTTTGGGGCAAAGAAAAACAGAAAGGAGGATATCTTTACATCTTATCTCTCCAATATCAGCTGTCCCTCTCTGTACCTTTACGTCATAACCTATTCCCCTGGGAACATTCCTCTCCAAACAAACTGGAAGGATCTTACCTTTTCTCTTACTGCCCCTCACATGGCTACTTTGCACATAGTAGGTGCTTAAGAAGAGCTTCCTATGTGAAAAGGGAAGCATTCAACAATGCACACATGAAAAAGGAACTCCAGTTTTACCCTTAAAGTTTAAGTACCACAAAAGCCAAACAAATACAAAAATATTCTCCTCATTCTCCTCTTGGTAATTAATTTTTTTTTTTTTTTTTTCAGGTACATAGGCTGGGGATTGAACCCGGGACCTCATATATGGGAAGCCAGCAACTCAACCACTAAGCCACATGGGCTCCCCTGAGTTGGTTGTTTCATTTGTTTGCTTGTCATTTTGCTTTTGTTTTTAGGAGGCATCAGGGATCAAACCTGGGACCTCCCATGTGGGAAGCAGGCACTCAATCATTTGAGCCATATCTGCTCCCCGGTAATTAATTTTTTAAGCTGCATTGGAATGAAACCAGCATATACATTTTCAGAGCTTGTAATTATTAACTGTTCTCAAGCATCCTGGGAAATGTGAACTTGGGTGAGTGCCAAGAGTCTTGGCAACAAGCCAGCAGCTCCCAACCAGAGCCCCTGATCATCTGATGGGGCCAGAATTCCAGAAACAAAACATTATTTATCCACATTAACTGTCTTGCTTCTGAACCTGGAATCCCAAGGACCAAAGCAGTGCTAATGAGAAGACTGTGCCAGGATGTCATATTGAGTTAGGAAGGCCAACCCATTAACAGTCTGCATGTCTCTGCTCAGCCCAGACTCTAGGAGACACTGGGCAGACATAATCAGGGGCTTCTAAAAGGTCCAAGCACTTGATGCTTGAACACCAAGACAATTGTCTTCAGCTGGGAGTGTGGGAAAGGGCACAGACTGCAGACTGCGGGATGTTTTCTGAACTGATGGGCAATGCCCTGCATGGAGCAGCAGAGGCTGCGGCTGCAGGCCCGAGCACCATGAGTGCTCACAAGCTCTTCGGCAGGACAGTCAAGGCTGTCTGAGTAGCATGAGGATAAGACTCAACTTCTGTCCTGTCCTTCCAATCCCATCTGTACCAAAGGCCTCATTCAGGGTCCAATGGCTGACCCAGATGGAAGCTGCAATCTCAGCCTAGCAATAGTTGTCCCTGAGTTTCAGGAGGATAATTTGCTACTCTGAAAACTTCAAAAGGGGTAACATTTCTCTGCACCCCAACCAGAATTACCTTTAAGTGTTTCCTGACTCTGAAACATCTTGGGATGACTTAGTGAACCAAGCATAGAAGAGGGCCTTGATTCACATTAATTAAAAGCTAAGGGAAGCGGATGTGGCTCAAGCGATTGGATTCGATTCCCGGGGCCTCCTGGTGAAGGCAAGCTGGCCCACGCCCCGTGGAGAGATGCTGGCCCGTGCCCCGCGGAGGGCTGACGCAGAAAGAGGACACAACAAAGGGAGACACAGAGGGGAGATAGTGTGAAATGCAGCAGACCAAGGAGATGAGGTGGCTCAAGCAACTGAGTGCCTCTGTCCTACACCGGAGGTCCTGGGATTGGTTCCCGGTGCCTCCTAAAAGAGACAGATAAGAAGAAAAGACAAGCAGGCATGGAAAGAGCACACAGCGAATGGACACAGAGAGCTGACAGCAAGTGCAAACAAGGGGAGGGGAGGAATAAAAAAATATATTTAAAAAAAACCCTAATATTTCCTGAGCTCAATGCAGACCACTATGCTAGGTGCTTTTCATTCATCACCCCCACTAATCCTTACAACAGTTCTGTTATTTAGTAACATCATGGACCCTATTTTACTGATGGGAAAATAGGCTTAGAGAGCCTAGGTTAGTGTTTCTCAAAACATGGTCCCTGGACCAGTAGCAACATCACCTGGGAAAGTGAAAGTCCTGGACATTTGAAATTACTTGGAAATAAAAAATCGGGAGGGAGGGAGACAAAAAATGAAAGCCTCAGGCCCCATCCCAGACCTACTGAATCAGAAATTCTGGTAGTGGGGCAATCTATGTTTCACCAAACTCTCTGGGTAATTCCTATGCACACTAAAATGTGAGGACCCCTGGACCAGGCAATTTACCCCAAATCACACAGCCAGTAGGATCCAAACACCAGCAGTTTGACTCCAGAGCCCAGCACTTAACCATTGTACTATGAATTTACCTGGGCACCAGACAAAAGGGCACCTGCAATCACATACTCCAAATTCACAGACTCAGCAGATGTTCATAGATGCTTGGCGTCTGAAAATGTCTGGTCAGATTTGTAAGGAGAAACAAAAGGGGAGAAGGAGCCTGCTTTTTCTACACTCTTCCCTACTGCACAACTTCTTGCCGACTTCATAGAACCCTGTCACTTTCCTCACTGGAATGAAGATTTCCTGTGATCTGAACACTCCACCTTAGCCACAAAAATAAGGGCACTCCCAGATGCAGCAGCCCTGCCTTATGGATCTTCATTTCACATGGGTTGCTCAACAACCTGGCCCCTGTGACAGCCAAGTGCCTCAGAGGTGGAACCAGGCTCCCTCTGGCACTCCAGCCCCCATAATGTCCACAGTGAACTTGAAGCTCAGGATTCCCACCTCTGGAATACTTGAGGGGCTTGTCCAGGATGTCTCCAGATTTTTCTATTCTCTCAGGTCTCAGATTACCTGCTTTAGTCCACAGCCAGCACCAAAAGATCAGGGAACCATGGCTTCCAAGCCAGACAATTTCATTGGGTGGGGGCTAATTAAGTCATTTCCCCTGGGGTCCAACTCCACTAACCCAATAACTTCTCCCCTTCAGAGAAACATAGACAAGGAGGCCTCAGAGCTAATGTCTGTGACCAACTCAAGGAGGAAAATACCAGAGGTATCCTCACTATGCTGTGCTGAGCCTGGGGGAACACCTGTGAGGAACCTGGGGGAAGCAGAAGTCAGCGAGGTGAAAGTGTCAGTGCACATCTTCCCACCCAGGCCACGCCTTGTTCCCCAACCCACCTCCACAGACTCCCTATTAGCAGACTGAGACCACCAAGAGAATCACAGTTACAAGAACTGTAATTTCTAGACAAGAAGTATGACAAGGCAGCAAAGGGCAGTAGAAAAAGCCTTGCACTAGGTGCCTAGGCTCGGCAAGTAATTATACTTCTCAGAACCCCTGTTAACTTCATCATTGATCTTCTTGTTACAAGAAACAGATGCCCACTAAAGCCAGCCCAGGAAAGGGGATGCCAACTCATTCTAAGGATACAGATCCCGTGGAATCCAGTGGCAGGAAAGAAAAACCGTCTGGCTCCACGAGAAGCAAGAAGCTGTTAAGAACTGAGGCTCTGTCTTTCAAGGCTCCATCTCTCTCCTGCCTCTGCTCACTTTCCCTCTTTCTCTCCCATCAGAGAGCTTCGTGTGCCACTACCTCAATGAATGCAATAATCATCATGGCTGCCTTAGTCCCTAAGACTGCATGAGTTCCCTCACAGTTAAATGGCTCAGTCCCCCAATGTCCCAATTTCAAATTCCCAGGAGAGGAATCTGAATCTATGATGGATAAGGTATCCTTCCTTCACCCAATTGCTGTGACTGAGGGGTAGGTCACACAGGACAAACCCAGACACATCAGCCGGGCTCTCTTCAAGGGCTGCAGGTAGAAGCAGTCTCCAGAGAAGGGTGCTGTGGGTGGGCAGCCCCCCAAGACCTCTCTACTACAGTAGTACCAAAAAGTCAGTGCCATTTTTCAAACACCTACTAGATGATGGACATTGAGCTACATTAGCACGTGTAAACCTTGCTTCAAATGTTCAAGGTGGTTATTACAGAGATGAAAACTGAAGCTCATAGAGCTGAGGTGACTTGTTTAACTTATCTAAAGTCATTCAGCTAGTTGGAGCAGGAATGCCAAGTCTGCCAGTTTCCATAACCAGTACACTTTCCTTTTGGCCATCCAGCCTAAGGAGATTGGACCAGATGGTGGTACTGTCTCATCAAGTCAGGAAAAATGAAAGTTAACATCTCTACCCTGCCTATCCCACCAGATTATATTGACAATAAAATGAAATAACAGGGGGACTGATGTGGCTCAAATGGTTGGGCGTCCATCTCCCATATGGAGGGACCTGGGTTCGATCCCCGGGACCTCCCGGTTAAAAAAAAAAAAAAAGAAATAACAGCTGGAAAGGGCCTTGGGGAAGATGACAGAGAGAAATGTGAAGTCTTGGCAGCGTCTGCTGTGACCCTCCACAGTGTGCTTTCTGTTCCCTGGGTATTTCCCCAAGGACTGCAGAACATTTTCCCACCTCTACTCTGTGGCCAGAATTGGCCATCACCACATGAGGGGTCTTAGCAGCTGTCCAAGACCCCCTGGAAGGAGCCGCCTGCTGCTTAGAATCCAGTGGTGTGGCCCCACATAAACAGGATCTGAAATCTTAGCCCTGAGCTTGGCACTCTAGGGTGGGTAGTTGTTTGAATTGGAATAACTTTCTTGTTTTTCACTAAGAAATTTAGCCTCTAATGCCAAAAGAGTTGATTAATTGAGCTCAAGTTGGGCATAACAGAGCACAAACCACAGTCACAAACAACTCTCCACTTCTAATGCCACCCTTTGAACCCCAAGATATGGGGGTCAGGCCTGTGGAATTTTTGCCCGGAAGGTAGGTTTGCAGGGGCTCAATGAAAGGTGTAATCTATGCCATGGGACAGGCCATGCGCTTTGGCCCTCAAGACCTGGGCCACTGATGGTGGCCTGAGAGCACTCATTGCACATTGTCTGAGTAGTTTCTGCAGGCTGAGTCCTGGGCCAGGTGAGGGTAGAGAAGCAGACTGTGATGCTCAGTGGCCAGGTTTTATAGAGTGAGCCCCCTCTTCCTTCCATAGGCTCCTGTCTCTCCCCCAGAGACTCGGGTAACCCTAGAATGCTCAGGGAGGTAGGAAGTGGTAGGCCCTTACCACTGAAAGTGGGGTCCACAGACCGGCTGCGTGGGTATCAACTGGGAGCTCAAGAGAAATGCAGAAGCTCAGGGTGCACCTCAGGCCAACGGAATTAAAAATCTGCATTTTAACAAGTTTCCTAGGGTATTCAAACATACATTAAGTTTCAGAGGAACTGTGGTTGAAGGCAGACTGGATATTCTAGGTGTTAAGAAATATGAGTGAAATACTTCCTGATTGAACTCCAGCTAACTCCGCACTTAGGCAAAACTAATAAGGAATAAGCATGCTCAGAACTAACTAATAACAGGTTATATTAGTGAGGTTTCACTTATGTGCCGGGTACTAAACTAGGCCCTTGGCGTGTATTAACTCTCCTAACCCTCCCATTGAACCTATGAGAATGGCACCCTTAATATCTACACTTTACAAATCTCAAAATGGAAATTCAGAGAAGTTAAGCAACTTGCCCAAGGTCACACAGCAGGATTTGAACTCAAGAGAGCCTGACTCCATAGCCATATACTGCCTCTCAGATTCAAGGCAGACAGTCTTCACAATAGGACAGTAGGTGAATAAGAGAAGCCCTGTTGTAAGAGTAATTCAACCTGACTGTACAGTTTGAAGAAAGCTTCATAAAGGAGACAACTTTTGAAATGGTCCTTGAACAACGGGTAGGTATTTGGTAGGAGTTACAAGCTGCTCTGCCTCCCATGGAAGATGAAGTTCCACGTATCCATGAGCTCCTGTATCCATGCTGTTCCCTCTGCCCACAACAGTCCCACCATCACCCTTTCCCCCTGACCCAAGTAGGTCAGGCTTCCCTTCAGAACTTTCCTAATACAAATTGCTTTTCCTTCATGACACTTCTGCCAGCTTATAAGTAAACATTTACTGTGAGAAAGCCTCTGACGGACTAATGTCAATCCGACTCTCCCACTAGACTGTGAGCTTCTTGAGGGCAAGGACTGTACCTATTTCTATTCATTTTTGTATCTCTGGGGTCTAGCGCAGTGCCTGGCACACAGTCAGCACTCAGGAGCTGTTAAGTAGGTGGCAGCAAAGCTCATCTGCCTCTCAGTTATCGTCACCCATCCCCTCCACCCATACAGAAGTTGGAGAATGGGCAGGGACCCAACGCAGGAACCCACCCTCCCCTTGCTTAATAAATGGCAAACAAGAACACTGCCAAACCTGCATACCTTACCTTGGGTTTATCCATTCCAACTAATTCCTAATTCGGAGCCACAATAAGCACAGACAAATAGTTGTTTATAATCCTAAGGGTTGTTACTTGTAAAATGTTGTACTGTTTCCTCCAAAGCATAAAAGATAAATCATGTATTTAAATTTAAAATGTGACGCCAGTTCCAGCAACACTGTGGCTTCTCCAGAAATCCAGATCTGAAAGAAATGGAACTTGCTTGAAGCCTTCTATGTTTAAAGCACTGTGAGGTTACTTCAAATACCAGTAACGATGACCTAAAGGGGCAAATTCTTCTGAATTATTTAGGAGATTCGACAAGTTTCTGCAAGTAAATTCTTTTTTTTTTTTTTCAATATGAAAACCTTGCAGAATCCAGCACCATTTTGATAAGGGACTAACTTAGTGGTAAATGAAAGGCTCCAGTGCAAGTCAGAAGCCTGGTTCGTGCAGTCTGTTTGGGAGCCTATTGCAAAGCCTTCATCCCAGGCCACTTGGCTATGATGATGTTTAAACAAAGGCATCTCTTTTCCCAAATCAGGCTGCCATTTATCAAAGATGCAATTCTTCTCCTTCAGGATTCAGTTCCATGTTCCTTTGCTTGTTTACCAAGTCTCAGTTGTTCTTTATTACCCCCAAATATAAATACACCTCCAACTTTAACTTAGTGCCAAGGATTTCTAAAAGCAAGTCAGACTTCAGAATGTTGTTCTTTCCTGCAGGAAGGGCCTTATCAGTTCCCATCACACACATATTGATTTTGTGAAAATAAACTCAATCTAAAACCAATAAGAAGCCCAGCTTTGGGACCAGTGACAGTGAAAACAAATAAAAATATAGCTGTGAGTTCTACTGGCAGAGGTTTCTTCTATTCTCCAAATATGGCAAAGGATCTGCTAAGAGTCATTCGATTCTCCTGTGATTCTGAGCTGCCCGAAGCAAATATAATTTGAAGCAGAGATATCCAGTAGCCCAGTGCGGTCGTGTGGGTTGACTTGAAGTCAGGAATAATTTATTTCAGAAGGAGGGATTTCTCTGGATAAAGGAGAGTCATGTTTACAGTTGCACTTTGTGATGTTTGTGTTTTATTTTCTTGTTTGTTCACAAGAAGATAGAAATTTTCGGGAATTCAAGGAATAATTTTCTCTCCCTGCTAACTAAGTTTGAGACCTCTAAAGAGGGGATTGATTCATTTATGCCTCAGTTCAACCCTCTGCTTTCTGGCCTCATGCATTAAGGGAAACCAAAAGATTGATTTATCTCTGCTAGACAAGGCCCCGCCATATACTTATAATTGAGGGCCGGGTCCTTTGGTAAGTGCTTTACATGCAATACACCATTTAATTCTCCCAACAACCTAATAAGGCAGGAACATAATCCGCTCCATTTTACAGATGAGGAAAATGAGTTTCAAAGGGTAAATAGCTTACCCAGAACTTGTAGAAGGGCCAGAACTTAACTCCACGTCTGTCTGACTCCCCACTGTACACTAACCTGCCTCTCCAATTTAGGGTTGTTTACCACTGGCCTTAGGCCAGTGCCTTGGGTCTGCTCCATGGAACTTTTCCATGCCCACGGGCCTCCCTATCCTCCCTCCAGGCTAAGAAAGCTTGCCCCAAGCTTGTCTTCTCAGTACCCATCCTCTCAGGGCTGTCCAAGGCTGACTTAATCCCTGAGGATCTGTAGGAGGGAAATAAGCAAGTACTGCAAAACTTAACTCTTCCCTGTTTGAGAAGGAGGGAGTCTAAAGCCACTTGGGTACTCAGCTTGGATGTAATGTCCCTCATAAAGGTAACAAGTTCAATCAATGATTAAGTTTGCCTTTATGCTCCCTGTCAGGACAGAAAGCCAAAAGAAGATTAAATTGAAACTTTCAGGATCACTCAAATTTTACCTTCTTCTTAAGTAAATCCTCCAAAGTCATGCTAAGGCATTCATTTGTTCAACAAACATTTACTAAACTCCTACTTTGTTTCCCAGGCAGGGAAACAAAGATGAATGAGACACAGCCCATGCTGCAAGAGAGGTTCACAACCCAGTCTTAGAGGCAAAAGCTTCTCAATAGGAACAGGTCATCGTGTTGCCCTCTGTTACAGGAGCTGTTGAACAGCAGTTAGAATTGAATACCGGCTCAGGGAAAGTCTTGATGAAATATGAGTAGCTGAAATAACTGCCAAATATTGAGGAAAATAAGGGAATTTAACAACAACAACAACAAAACTTGAGTAATCTACTCCCAACCCTGGAACAAGCAGAGACTGCATCTCCATCAAAACAACAGAGCAAACTTGACTCTAAATCAGTATTTCCCAAATTGGGCTTCATAGAACACTAGCACCATGAGACATTCTAAGAAAAAAAATCCATGGTCAGATAAGTTTGGGGAATATTGCTCATGATTTTCTCTTCCTGGAGAATGAACTCTCTGAGTAGTCCTGTGGTGAAGACAGTTTAGTTTAAACCAGTATTTTCCAAACTCATTTAACAATATATCCCTTTTTAAAATAACATCTATTATCATCCCAAGCAGATAATGGTCCACCAAACAAATCTGGGAACTGCCACAGTCAACTTTCTGTTGTGATTTCATATTCACCAAGTGGCTGTTGGTCCTTAAAGTACTGTATTGACTGCTACATGGCTAGTAAGAGGGAGTTTGCTGGGCAGTCAATGCAAATATCCTCGACAGCATTTCATTTCTCCTTGGAAACTCCAAAATGGCACTAGCATAAATGAGTCTGGCAGACATAGGACAGTGCAAGCCATTCTCTCAGGTTCTGATCATCCTGAATTGAACTGAACCTTTACCACTGACAAGCTGCATGATCTTTAAAAGTCACTAACTAGACCCTTAATAGGCCAAATGAGGCATTTCAAAAGTTCATCCCAGTACTTTAGGTCTCTCAGTCCTTCCTTGCTGATACAGATTATAAATAAAGTCTACCCAACACTGTCTCCATTCTCTAATCTGCACTTTCCAGCTACCTCCAGTTATTCTACCCAGAACACCTGGACTTGATGGAGAAAGGAGCATAAAGGCAACAGAGACTGAGACTGTTGGAAACCTCTTATCCATGCCCTGCCCTTCCTGGGAGTCAAACAATGGTTCTCTTGATGCTTTCTCTCTTCTAGAGCACTTTAAAACCCCTTGCAACTCTGCTGGGATTTAGGGCTCAACCGGCACATGAACGGACCAAAGATTTAAGTCTCTGGGGCATATATTTAACAAGTATAGTGCTAATTATAGGTTCAAATAAAAGGGGCAGAAGAGCCATGTGTAAGGAAACTATAGATGAGTCTAACTCTGTTATACTGGGGAGCATAAACTTCAAAGTAAGACCCACTGTCAGGGTGCTGAATTCCTAAGCTTGTCTGCCCTATTTATAGTTTCTAGATGTCTCTAGAGCCTTCAGGAGCCCCATGTTTAAGGCACTGTTTACTGTGGCAGTCAGTGAGATCCTGCTGAGGTGTACATAACCTCTGGAATGACCTCCTGATTCACTTTGAAATCTTGTATCCATAAGCCCTCATTTGTATGTAATATTTCCCCCTTTTGATCAAGGTCTTTTTCCAGATGCATTGCTAGTTGGTGCTTGGTAATAATCCCTTGGTGCCAGGGAGGCTCATCCCTGGGAGTCATGTCCCACCTATTCTCCAGTTCATTGGACTCACCCAGGACAACTAGCAAGGAGATGATGATAGACAATGCCCATCCAAAGGAACAAAGACTGTCTGCAACTGCAAGCAAGATAGTTTCATCCATCTGCCCCATGGGATCTAAGCCCCCTCTCAATTAGTAACAGTGTGGGCATCACCACCCCAAATCCTCAAGATTGGGGAATGAACAATGGAATAAAGTAAACATTATTTTTCTATTGTAGACCTATTATTATTTGAGCAATGGAAGAGCTTTTATTATTGATATAAAGTCAGTGGCCACCAGAGATGCTGAGGGGAAGGAGAGGGGAGAATAGGTGTAATATGGGGGCATTTTGGGGACATTGGAATTGTCCTGCATAACATCGCAATGATGAATACAAGCCATTATACATTTTGTCATAACCTACAAAATTGTGCAGGACAGGGTGTAAACTATAATGTAAACTATAGTCCATGGTTAGTAGCAATGCTTCAATGTGTGTTCATCAATTGTAACAAATGTACCACACTAAAGAATGATGTTGTTAATGTGGGAAAGTGTGGGAAAGGGTGGGGGTGGGGCATATGAGAATCCCCTATATTTTTTATGTAACAACAACAACAAAAAAATCCTTGCAGCCTTCCCTGGTTCCTATAGACTAGTGGCTCTCAACCTTGACTGCCCATGAGGATCATTTGGGGAGCTTAAACCCAGATCAATTGATTTAGAATCTGGCATCTGTATTTGTAAAACTCCTCACCGGATTCTAATGTGCAAGCAGGATTGAAACTATTTAGATTTTTCACCTTTGGACTTCCTTCCTTACATTGTCTGCTGGTATTTCCAGGTTCCAAATATATTATAATTGAATATTCCTTGCAGTTGGGAAGGAGTGTAAGGAAAGCAAGAACCGTGTTATTATTCTTATCCCAAAGATATTATATTTTTTAAGAACAGTAATAAATAATTTTCCCTTAAGGGGAATGAAATAATAATCCATGGTGTAACACATTTTTCTAGCAGTCACATATAATTGGTGACAAAATATAGTTTTTGTAAAATATAAGCAAATTGTATTAAAAGTTCAAGAGACTTAAATCTTTGGTCCATCCATGTGCCAGTTGGGCCCTGAATCTCGGCAGAGTTGCAACACCTACTCTCCAGTTCATTGGACTCACTAAGGACAACTAAAAAGGTGATGATGATGGACAGCGCCTATTCCAAGGAACAGAGAGAGTCTGCAACTGCCAGCAGAATAGTTCCATCCATCTGCCCCATGGGATCTAAGCCATGTCCAATTAGAAGCAGAGTGGGCATCACCATCCCAGAATCCTCAAGATTGGGGAATGAACAATGGACTAAAGTAGAGCTGTATTATTCTACTATAGACTTAATGTAATTCTAGCAATTGAAGAACTTTTATCATTGATGTAGAGGCAGTGGCCACCAGAAGTTCTGAGGAGAGGGAGAGGGAAAAATAGGTGTAATATGGGGGCATTTTTGGGACCTTGGAATTGTCCTGCATGACGTTACAATGACGAACACAGGCCATTATATATTTTGTCATACTTACAAAATTGCACAGGACACAGTGTAAACTATAATGTAAACTATAATCCACAGTTCGTGGCAATGCTTTAGTATGTGTTCATCAGTTGTAACAAACGTACCACACTAATGAAGGATGCTGTTAATGTAGGAAAGTGTGGGAGGGGTAGGGAGTGGGGCATATGGGAATCCCCTATATTTTTTATGTAACACTTATGTAATCTAAAGTTTCTTTAAAATAAATAAATAAATAAATAAATAATTTTTTTAATACAAGGGAAAAAAAGAAGAAGAAAAATGTCTATGCCTGGAAAGTGGATGTTGCTCAAGCAATTGAGTGCCTGCTTCCTACATGGGAGGTCCCAGATTCAGTTCCTGTTGCCTCCTAAAAACCAGAAAAGCAAACAACAAGCAAGCAAATGAAAAAACCCAGTTCAGGGGAGCTGATGTGGCTCAGTGGTTGAGCGTCCCACATACAAGATCCCAAGTTCAATCCCTGACCCTGGTACCTCAAAAAAAAAAAAAAAAAAAAAGTCTCTGCCTGTGGTGTGCTAATGATTGTTGAAAAAGCCAAAGAGATAAGAATCTGTCTTCTTTTGAAGCAAAAAGTCATCTTTGCACAGATGGAATGAGAGGCATTTATTTACCCATTCATTTGTTAAACAATTATGTCTTCAATCCCTACCTGGTGCCAAGCTCTACTCTTCAATACACCAGGCCCATTGAAGAAACACTAAGTTTCTTCCCCTTTGAGCCGTAGGTCCTAATTATTCATACCCTGCACTTCTCATCAAGTCATCCTATGACATTTTGATGAACCTCTCCTTTACAGTCATTTCTTTTTCTTCAGTGGTTTCTGTCTTCATCATCAGTGAGTTCACTTAGGTCTCAGCCTCTTTGATCTTCTTTCCGAACATTTCTCTTACAATTCCTCTAGAGTTCTGACACACAGTTCAGCCATTTTTATATTTCTTAAGGCATTTAAACCTCTCGCTAATTATGTAGAGGAAAAATTCTTAAAATCAGCCAGAACCTGTTATCAGTTGGCCAGCCTCAGTCAATAAGCAGGCTTGGTCTTGTCACCATCACTGGACATGACACCTGAAACTTAGGGACAACTACAAAAGCAGTTTACATACGTGTGCACTTACCCCTCATTTACCTGCATGTAGGAAGCAAACTCTTCCTCTTTTAGGAATTTCCAAAAACTCCCAGCACTGAGACTGAAATTTAGCCATTTAGAACAGGAATCTCACAGTGGCAGCCTGCTGGCTGAATTCAGGTAGTATATGTGTTTTGATTGGCACTGGCAGTAGTTTTTAAATTTAATTTCAATATCTTTCTATATATCACCCTTTCTATTTTATACACCTAGTTCACTTCACTAATTTACAGTACATTCTGGCTCTTGAAGCATTTGAGTTTATTACCCATCAATGATATGGAAATCTTTCCAAAAAGTGTTAAATTCTTCCCACTCTCCTTATACAAAATATCTGGAATATAGCTTAAACTTTTCTTATTAATTCTATGCAGAAATGCCCTCATATATTATTCAGATTTTTGTACACTCAGTAGTCCCAGGCTACTATGCTTCCTGAGTTTTTAAAGTTGTCTTGTCTTGACCCTTTCTGATGAACTACTCATTTCACTTTTGCCAGTGTGACTACCATTACTACCCACAAACACACACGCGTGCACGCACATGCACACAATAAAAACTCTTTTGACACATACTACCCTTTTAAACCCTGGACTATTCTGTGGGCTAAGAAACAAGAAGATAATTTGATTAGCACTGTGTGCAAAGTAATAGTAAAAAGGATGTGAGTTAGCAAGTCCTTAAGGAAGATGCCTCTGTACAATGGATGAACTGTAATGCCAGTTCCTCATTTACCATTTGACTGCTCAGAAACCAGCATTGTTCTGTTACAGACTCCTAAAAAAAAATAAAAGGTTGGTAAACACACGGTTTCTGTCTAATGAAAGAGTAATCGAAATTCTGAGAATTAGATCTGCCATGAAGAATCAAAAGCCCTCTCATTAAGCCAAATAAAAAGCGTGCCCACTGACCTTCAATTCTTGGCCATCACTGCCAACTACAAAACAAACAACGAAAATCAAACAGCCACAGAAGCTGTACCCCCTTGGCCCTAACCTGAGTTGATTAGAAGGCACTAGCGGGCCAAGAACTTCTCACACAAAAGCAGCTGACTCAGAGGAGCTGGAGCTGTCTTGCCCCCCTCATATCAGTCAGGCCCACTGACCCCCCACCCCAGCCCAGGCTTTAATTGCTTCTCCCCTGGGCTATTTCAGTGACTTCCATTTGATCTCCTACTTCCCATCTATCTCTCCCTGAGTATCCTTGCCAAACTTTCTAACCCTTTGCTCTCATTGAGTTGCTTCCAAATGGCGACAAACTTCAATTTGGTCCCTATTACCTACAGAAAAAAAAGACAACTTTCTTCAACCTCTGTCAGTTGGCTGCGCCTTAACCTTATTGCGTCCTAAGCCCGATGGTCAAGCACGTTTATCTCTTTTCTCTCTCCTCACACCATAGTCATTGCCACTTCCTGCCTTTTCTCCTGCTCTTGTATCCTTCCTGGAGCACCCTGTCTTGTCCCCTCTCTCTGTCCAACTCCATCCATCCTTAATATCTCAACTCAAGATGCTATTTCCACCCACTGTACCACATAAGGGTTGCTCCTTTCATTCAACTCCTTACAGTTCCAAATATTTTAAGGATCCCTTTTATTTTCTAACTGGCCTGGGTGTAGGCCCTGGAGTAGAGCATGGGTCTTACCTGAAACTTGTTTAGTGGCTCCAGCCTGCTTTTCAGCCAGCTAAGTCTACCACAATAAAGAGCACATAGTAGGTGCTCAATGAGCACCACTGACCTCATAAATGAAGAAGACCCTACAAACAGCGAGGTTTGTATTTGGAGAAACTGCAGTGCCTCTCCCATAACAGAACATTGTCCCTCAAGTCTCGTGGAGAAAGTGAACGTGGGCTAGGTTCCCAGATACCTTAGCAAAGAGCAGGTGCGTCAGCTTCCCCCCACTCGCAGCCCACCCCACTCTTGCCAGACAGCATGTAAAATGCACGTCAGTGTGTTCATCTTTTTATTTGGAAAGAAAACAAGTCTTGACATTATGTTTCTCCCATTTCATTAAGGACTGAGGTCATCCCAGGAAGGGGAAGCCTTGTTACCAAAGGGGACCTGTGAGCGAGTGGAGGTGGGTAGGGGGAACTCTCTTACGCCTTCTCTTTAGCCTGCTTCATCCTTTCAAAAGAACAAGCCCAGCTTTCATAATGAGTTATTTTCAGTGCTGCCTCTGCCAGGACTCTGCTCTCCGTGGCTGAGGCAATACCCGGAAGGATTGAGTGATAGTTCAAGGTCAGGACAGGTGTCCAGGCAGGACTGGCAGGCGGAGGTGGTGGTGCTAAGACACTGAGAGATAAGGGAGTGGTGATGGGGATAAGCAAGCAGGCAGGGTGTATGTGTTACATGGAAGCCCCAAAAAAGCCAGACCCACACATTTCTCCCCCCACACACACCCGCCCTTTCTCTCTCCTTTCTCCCTCTCCCTCTCCCTCTGTCTCTCTCTCACACACACTCCAGTACAGAAACACATTCTTTGCTTTCCCTCCCTTTCCTTCTTTAGCTCCCCAAGGCATTTCTATAAATAAATAAGACCCCAGCTTGCCAGCAGCCCTTTATTAACTCTTGCAGTGTCCTGGCTCTAAGTGCATGCTTCCTCACACTTATCTATGCTTCAGGGTCTGCAAAGCCCTTTCCCATGTGCAAACTCCATCTGATTCTGACACCACACACCTTACAGGTCCTGCAAGCCCCTCTCACCAAGTTCCAGGCACAGAATTATGGTTACCCCACACCCACACCCTCAAATTTCTTAGCTTTAATGCTATAAACTTAAGGTTAGCCTTCTCAAAAAAATTCCCTATGGCTCAGGCCACATCCATTTTAAAACATGATTCACACACTCCTAATAATCTAGAGCCACCATCTGTTGAACAAGTTCTCCATCCCAGGCACCGTGCTAAGTGCTTTACATGCATGCTCTCCTTTCAATTCCTGAAGGGTCGATATGATTGAGGCCATTTTATAGGTGAGGAAAAGGAAGCTCTGATGTTATGCTACTTGACTGAGACACTAAGTGTAGAGTGTGGGGTGCTGAGCTTTGAATCCATGCTTATATGACTGTAATGTGCATATTCTTAACCACTGTTCTCCGAGATCCTCTTACTAAAGTCCTTTGGCATCTAAACTGCCAGAATGTGTACTGGGGGCTCTAGTCAGACATCTGGAAATCCAGGACTAATAACCAATTAAGGAGAGCCAATTGGCTCAGAGGTTGAGTGCTGGCTTCCCATATATGAAGTCCCTTGTTTACTCCCTAGTCCCGGTACCTCAAAAAAAAAAAATTAATAAATAACCAATTAAACATTCCCCCATGCCGGTGGTGGTGTCCTTTACTTTTCACTGAAAAGTATATTTATTTCAATGAATATTTATGTTGCCAGACTCTGTACTAAGCACTGTAGATAGAATAGTAAACCTTCCTAGTTAGGGAAGACAGTCCCTAAATGAACACACAATTAAATGTATGTACCAGTCCACCAAAGAGTTTCAAATCAATAGAGAATGAACGCCATGCAGTTTTCCTCCATTGTGCTATACCAAATCATCTCCTTCCCTCTTTCTTCTCTTTAAAATACCTCAGACAGATTCCATTACTTCCCTGACACGTTCAGCTATTAAAATTTAGCCCACAACTTCTCTAATTTAAAAAAATGGAAAAAAAAGAGTAGGTGAAGCTATAGAAAGTGCTTAATAAGATGGTAGGCTAAAACTCAAATATACTTAGTAACAATAACATTCAGAATAAGTGGAGTCACATCTCAATAAAGCTGTTATTTTTTTTCCATTAATTTAGTCCAGACCAATTTAAAATCCTATCTCATACCTGACACAAAGCCCTCCACCTCCCCCAGAATGACCAAGGCTTGCTGCCAGAAGACCTTGGCATAGGGCTTCTGCTCTGTGCTCACCTCCCAGCCTGCCTCCTCTGGACCACAGCTCCCTTTGCCATGGGCGGAGTTGAGCGGAAGGAGGGAGAAGGCTGACTGGAGCTCTCCCTCCCAGCCGCTAGCCCTTGCCAACCGTAGCCACTCATAGACTCATTGCTGGGGGTGCCCTCATCCAGAGGGTGGCCTTCATGGGTGAGGACGGGTAAGTCAGCCCAAGCCCAGGACCTAACTTGGTGTCCTTTTGATCCATGGGAAATTCAAGCATCCCGCCATGCCATGCTGTGGGAGAGAGGCTGCCCCGTTGCCATCCCTTCTTTAAGACCTGCCTTCTCTCTCCAATACTTTTCCACTCGAGACCCAAATCGACAAAGGGCAGACAGAGACAGCAGACTGCTGCCCAAGCAGGGGTCCAGCCAGGAAATTTGGATCCAGTCATTTTCTTAGTGTACGGCTAATTCTGCCTTGGCTTGGTGGAGGGTAAAGCACCTCATCTCCTCCCCTGGGGAGAGAATACTCTCACCATGAACTCTGCACCACCCACAGCCTGAGGGCTCCTAGGATCCTTGCCCCCTTCTCCAACTCATCTTTCTCCTTCTAGACCTTGGATGGAGGCAGGGTTTATGGTTTTAAGACCAGTTCTGTTACTTCAGTTGTTAGAAACATGGCATGCTTAGCACCTCTCTTCTCACCTTTTGGCATTGGCAGCCATCCCAAGACAACAGAAAAAGTCTCACTCAACATCTTGTTACAGATAAAATTACAAATGTGGAACATACAGATGAAGTTTCGAAAAGAACAGGGTGCTACGAGATGAAGTGTTAGATGCCCATGCTCTGGAATTGGACTTCTTGGGCTCAGATCCCAGCTCTGCCCCTTGCTTACTGTGTGACCTTGAGCAGGTTACTTAACCTCTCTTTGCCTCTGCTCCCTTATTTGTAAAATGGTGATAATAATGGTCCCCACCTCATAGGAGTAAATGAGAAAACGCAAGCAAAATTCTTAACATGGTGCCAGGCACATTAATAAATGCTCAATAATATAAGTTCCACAAAGAACTGGATTAAAGGATCCAGGCACTAAGCAACATTTGATGAAATAGTGAAAGAGAAGAGTGGGTATGGTAGACTGAGTTATATACCCCAGAAAAAAAACCCCCAACATATTCTTAATCTTAATCCCATTCCTGTGGGCATGAACCCATTGTGCTTAGGACCTTTGGAAGATGTTATTTTTAGTTAAGTTGTGGCCAACTGAATTGGGATGGGTTTTTATCCTGTTATTGGAGGCCTTATAAGGAGAAAGCCAGAAAGCCGGAAGCCAGCAGAAACCAGGAAGAAGGGGACAACATCCCCACGTGAAGGGGAAGCTGAGAAACCCCAGGATTGGCAGCCTGCTAGAAAGCTACTGACCCAGGGAGGAAACAAGCCTTCGGCCTCCAAAACTGTGAGGCAGTTCCCGTTGTTCAAGCCATCTCATTGTGTGGAATTTGTCACAGTCGCTGGGCAACTGAGACATGGGGACTTCCTGTTTGAGACTGGTAGTCAGGGAAGACTACTCTGAGGAGGTGACCCTTAAGCTTTGACAGGAGGGTGAGGAGATGTGAGCCAGGCAAAGAAGGGAGGGAAGGTAAAGGCAACAATTAGAGTAATTGTTCTCTGACTCCTTGTAGCAATATTTCTCCCAAATCCAATTTAGACAGATTGTACTGGTGTCACATTACATAATAGAATTAGGGAAACATTGCCGTAGAATTTTAATACAATGTGTAAACACAGGGCTATAAGTTGCTGTCAAAGAAAAACTCCACCGGACATCGATAAACGAACAAGGAAGACTTTATTTACAGCCACCCTGGTAAACACGAGAGAGTAGATCTCAGCTCTGAATAAGGCAGAGGAGTGCTTGCACTTTATAGTCAGGGCAAGGGCCGAGAGAAAACACCATCAGGCCATCTGGGAAAGAGGGGAGGGGGAAGTCCCAGCAAGGCTGATAACTTGGAATAGCTGGTATCTCAAGTTGTCTTTTTCCCCCCTGCAATCTGCAGTCTCACGGCTACAAGATGAGTTTCAAGGCAGTCAGGGCTGGGGAGGGAACCAGTAGGGGCATGTGGGGAGCAAGACTGGCGGCTTGGTCAAGACAGAAAAAAAAAGTCTTGGTCAGTCCATAGGCATTTGGCTCAGCTTTTTTTGTTGGTGGAGAACAACTTGAATTATTTGTGAAGAGATGGCGGCAAAGGTCAGTTGCTTTAGGGTCAGGCATCTTAAAAGAGGTATGTCTAAAATGAAAAAGAAAAATATTAATAGAGGCTGGTAGATGAAATTTGTTTGATTTTGCAGCAGTGCTCCCTGAGTTTCTTGAAGGTGAGATGTGATGCTCTTGGTAAGGTTGTCCATGGTCATGGTTACCTCTCATATAAAGACGTGCATGACCTGAGCATTTTACCAGACTTCTTTAATGACCTGGAAGCAACTTGTCCATGTAGAAATCCAGCTCACTCATAGTCTTCTAAGACGATGAGTCCTTTGAAGTATATATCAGCTGATGGCACTCCTTTAGAGCCTGGAAACCTACAAAACAACCTGGAGTCTCAATAAGGATTTAGGCAGTCAGATTTCAGTTTTCAGTGACTTCAAGTCAAGAGGGTGGAAGGAAAATTAAAAGCATTGGTTTGGAAAGTTGTAACCAGATATTGACAGAAACTATAAGAGTTGGAAAATTGGTATGGCTTGACAATAAATGTAAGATGACAGGATTTAGTCAAATTTACAAGTAGGTCACAGAGTTATTAGTTTCCTGTAGTTTACAAAGTGGTGTAAAATAGCTCAAACAAAGAACAGGAGTAGAATCTGCTAATCAACTATGCTATAGTTTTCTATTGAAACACAAAATTTCTCTCTACAGCCACCTGTCTTTTGATCAAAGATAATCCCAAAGAAAGATTATCCTTGATTATAAAATAAGGCTGGTTTAATTAAATTTGGCCTAATTATTTATATAGGTGCAGTAAGAATGGTAATTATTCTCTTAAAATAATTACCATTAAGCCTTTTTAGGTTTGATTGTGGGAAAATTTTATAAGGAATTTTAGACTGAACTTCTAAAAGCCTCTTTAGACTAAAGGCAGGCCAAGAACTCACCACCAGATTTAGCCTGCAATACCTATAGATTTGGGTGAATTCCACTCTGCTTGAAGTCCCCCTAAAAAAATCCTATGGTTCCTGCACCTGCCAGCAATTGACCTTCTTCTTCTTTCTTGGCCAGTTACTCAGAAAGCAAAGAATACTTTCTACAATCTCTTATTAAGAATAGGCCAATAATCCAAGAAAATATTGTCATTTAACAGGGGAAAAAAACAAATTGTAGTTTTTCATTAGCATATTATTTGACACTAAAGCTCTTTTTAAAAATCTTATAAATAAATTCATTAAATTTTACTCAGCTCTGACCACAAGAAATAAAATTCCTCTTCTGTAAATTTTAAATAACTTTTTATATCCATTCATGTTTTATCCTATGCCTTCCTCTTTCTCTTTCTGCAACAACCAGTTGTTTTACTTTAGGACAGAACTTCCCTCTTTTTCTTAACAAAAACATATCCTTCATACCTTGCATACATAACTTAGCATAAGCCTAAGGTTTTAAGTTATCAAAAGATCTTGGAATCTATCTTCAGGCTTACATCCTACAAAACAGAATTGCTATTGAAATAAACTTTGTCAGAATAATGACTCAATCTGGTTAAATACAGACTTACGTTTTTATCATCTTAAACATCTAGTAGATGTAATACTAGCTTACTTGATCAGAAAACTTGTATAAGGTTAAGAAAAACAGCACCAAGTAGAATAAAAATATATGCTTGTATTGTACCTAACACTGATAGCTCAGAAGACATAACTGTTTTTATTTAACCAATAATATAGTCTCATTTGCCAAAGATATACTTGAATTTTGTGAACTTGAATTTTTAAAATATTTAGGGTTAGTTTTTACAAGAGTACTTTAAAAAAAAAAACTTTGGGGGAAGCAGATGTGGCTCAAGCGGTTGGGCACTTGCCTCCCACATGGGAGGTCCCGGATTCGGCTCCTGGTGCCTCCTAAAAGAAGACAAGCAGACAGCCATCTCATGGCGGGGTGGGGTGGATTTAATAAATAAATTTTAAAACATAAGAAATTACTTTTTTAAAAAAACATTGGAACTATTCCAAGTTCAATTTCTTTCATTCCTGGGAGTTTGAGTATTTAATTTATATAAGCACTTATTTATCTTAAGCCAATTTGAATAGAGCTCTTTTAAGGAATTTTATAAATTAATTTAGTAATACCATCCAGAGGTAGGAAAATATGTGTGTATATATATACATAAACATATAGACAGACACAAACAGAGAGCTTCAAATTTAAAATTCTCATCAATGAGTCAGAAATAAACACAGAAACACAAAAAGCACTGGCTTATATGAAAGAGCTGGCTTTTTGTCTTTGTCCCACTTTTTGTTTTTTTAATCAGGGTTATTTGTGTTCCTGACAGATGGGACACATTGAGGTTACTTGCTTAATATGAAGGCAAAATCTTCCCCACCAATCCTTGTGGAGGAGACCTTTAATATTTTTTCCCTCAATTGTGTCATCTTATGGAGGCAGTGGACTAAACTTTGGGTATGGGACTGAGGAGAGACCAAGCAGCCATCTGGGTGTCCCCAAAGTCCATCTGAGTGGACCAAATACCCAGTCTGTTTCCAATTAACTTTTTCAGCCTCAGGCGGTTGCTTGTGGTCTCCCTAAGCCCCTGGAGAGTCCCCAATGGGGAGAACGGGCCTGAAGTTCTAGTGACTATAGGGCGTTAGTACCTGGGGTATGAAGGGAAAGGATGCAAAGAGCTAAAGGGAAGGTTGG
>JAQZBX010021496.1:0-32220 GCA_029593785.1 Cabassous unicinctus
CAGTTTCAGGGCTCCAGGAGACCAGAAGAGTATCCTGCAATATCCTTGAAAGAATGGAAGGAGGAGGCTTCCCATGTGCAGAGAATATTCATAAGTAGAGCACTCTAAGCCCCGAAGGCAGGTGCTCCTCCTCCACTGGGGGCACAAGCCACCTTGGGAGCTATTCTTTGACTGGAATTGGAAGTTCCATTTCCCAAAGCAAGGGAGGAAGAGACGGTTGGGCACCAGCTCCAGCTACTGATTAGTAAATTTGGTGGGCTAAAGTATAATCCTAAGAACAGGTAAAGTTTGAACCTGTCCAAGCCAGAAAGAGGCTGTAGCCACCATTTCAACTCTTCCACTGGCACGAGGGGAAGCGGCGCGGACTGAAAATCCCAGTGCAGGTAGGGACCGGCTTCTTTCCAACCTGATCAGATTGCAACTCTAGCCTAAGCCCCAGCACCATCTCTGGAAGGGAGGAAGCTGGGAGGAGCTGCACCAGCCTCTCTGAGAAAATACAGGCCATGCCACAGAGGCCAGTGATCATCCTACTTTGGCAGCGCAACAGCCTCAGGAGCTATTCTGTGGCTGGAATTGGAAGCTCTATTTCCCAAAAATGGGAGGAAGAGATAGTTAGTTACTGATTAGCAAATTTGCCTGGCTAAAGTATAACCCTAAGAACAGTTAAAATTTGAGCCTGTTCAAGTTGGAAAGAGGCCAGTAGCTGCCATTTTGACTCCGCTCCACTCCCAGCATGAGGGGAAGCTGGGCTTATTGAAAATCACAGTGACAGTAGGACTGGCTTCTTTCACCCAGATTGGCCTGCAGCCCTAGCCTAGGCTTCGGCCACACCTCTAGCAGGGAGGAAGCTGGCGGGTCCTGCACCAGCCACTCTGGGTAACTGCAGGTACATTTGGTTGGCAAAGACTGAATAGTCTGGAGTCTACCAGGGCAACTGCGGTCATTTTGGACCCACAGGGCATAGATTGCTGCCAACACCTGCAGCTCCATCCTTGCCCCAGGCCAGGGAGAAAGGAGCGTGAAGCTTCATTTCTCTGGACAAGTACAGTCTAGGCCTGTACAAGTTGGATTATTACACACGGCTGTGGCTCTGTCCTGACCTCTGTCAAAGGAGAAAGGTGAGAGAAGATTTGTTGGTCCCTGGGGCAATGAGGGCAGCTTGAGCCTCCACAGCTACAGCACCAACTACATCTTTGGCTCCTACTACGAAACCAGAAAGGAAGAAAGGGCAAGAAAGCCCTAAACTAAAGAGAAAAACTGCACCCAGAATAAATATTCTAGTAAGCCAGATGCCAAGACACCAACAAAAAATTACAATCCACACCAAGAAACAGGAAGATATGGCCCAGTTAAAGGAACAAGATAAGCCTCCAGATGACATAAAGGAGTTGAGACAACTAATCATAGATGTTCAAACAAATCTCCTTAATAAATTCAATGAGATGGCTAAAGAGATTAAGGATATTAAAAAGACATTGGAGGAGCACAAAGAAGAATTTGAAAACATACATAGAAAAATAGCAGATCTTATGGGAATGAAAGGCAAAATAAATGAAATTTAAAATACACTGGAATCATATAATAGCAGATTTGAGGAGGCAGAAGAAAGGATTGGTGAGCTTGAAGAAATGGCCTCTGAAAGCAGACAAACAAAAGAACAGATGAGGAAAAGAATGGAAAAAATTGAACAAAGTCTCAGGGAACTAAATGACAGAAAGAGACATGCAAACATACATGTCATGGGTGTCCCAGGAGGAGAAAAGAAGGGAAAAGGGGCAGAAGGTCTATTTGAAGAAATAATGGTAGAAAATCTACCAACCCAATTGAAGGACATAGATATCCATGTCCAAGAAGCACAATGTAGTACCATCTGAATGAATCCAAATAGACCAACTCTGAGACACATACTAATCAGAATGTCAAATGCCAAAGACAGAGAATTCTGAGAGCAGCAAGAGAAAAGCCATGCATCACATATAAGGGATACTCAGTAAGATTAAGTGCTGATTTCTCATCAGAAACCATGGAGGCAAGAAGACAGTGGTATGATATATTTAAGATACTGCAAGAGAAAAAACTTCTAGCCAAAAATCTTATATCCAGCAAGACTGTCTTTCAAAAATGAGGGCAAGTTTAGAATATTCACAGATAAACAGAAACTGAGAGAGTTTGTAACCAAGAGACAAGCTCTGAAGGAAATACTAGAGGGTGTGCTAAAGCCTGAAAGAAAAGACAGGAGAAAGAGGCTTGGAAGAGAGTCTAGAAATGAAGATTATATCAATGAAAGTAACTAAAAGTGTCAAAAGAGTGGTGAAAATAAAATATGACAGACAAAACCCAAATATTAAGGAATCAACTTAACAAACAACATAAAGCACTTGTATTCAGAAAATTACAACTCATTGTTAAAATAAATAAAAAATGACCTAAATAATTGGAAGAACATTCCATGGATTGCAAGGCTATATATCATTAAGATGGCAATTCTACTCAAATTGATATACAGATTCAATGCAATCCCAATAAAAATTCCACCAGCATTATTTAAATAAATAGAAAGCACAATTATCAAATTTATTTGGAAGAGTAAGGGTCCTGGATAGCCAGAAACATCTTAAAAAGGAAAAGTAAAGTTAGAAGACTCTCAGTTCCAGATTTTAAATCATATTACCTAGCTACAGTGGTAAAAAAAAAAAAAAAAAAAACCAGCATGGTACAGGCATAAAGACAGACACATAGACCAATGGAACCAAATTGATGGTTCAGAAAAAGACCCTCACTTTTATGGTCAAGTGATTTTTCACTAGCCTGTCAAACTCACCCATCTTGGGCAGAGCAGTCCATTCAACAAATGGTGCTGGGAGAACTGGATATCCATAGCCAAAAGAAGGAAAGAGGATCCCTATATCACACCTTATACAAAAACTAACTCAAAATGGATCAAAAGCCTAAATATAAAAGCAAGAACCATAAAACTTCTAGAAGAAAATGTAGGAAAATATCTTCAAGACCTGGTGGGAGGTAGTGGATTCTTAAAGGAGATAAGAGGAGGACTGAGACGGACTACTGATGTTTAATGTATGTAGAAGTTTTAATTAACTTTACCATAACAGTGTGAAAATGTACAGAGTTGATGGTAACATATTATAGTGAGTAACAGCTAGTTTATAAATGGGGATGTGGCTGAAAATGGTAGTCTAGGGATGTAAATGTCAATTGACAGAAAGCTAGAGAATAATCTAGGGGCTGAAGAGCACAGTAAACATAGAGGTGGATGAGAATTGTGGTTGATGGTACAGATGCAAGAGTATCCTTTGTGAGCTAGAGCACATGTACATCACTATTGCAGGGTGGTGGGAATGTGGAGAAGCACGGGAAAAATACAACTGAAGTGACCTATGGGCTGTGGTTAACAGTAATAATGTAATATTCATGCATCTATGCCAAAGTTGTACTGTGATGATAATGGGGGAAAATGGAAAAAGTGTGCCAAATATATGCTATGGATCTTGTAATAATCTGATGATATTATCTCGTAATCTGTAACAAATGTTCCACCATGGTGTGGTGTGTTGATAGAGGGGTGTTGTATGGGAATGCTGCACATGTGCATGATTGTTTTGTAAGTTTACACCTTCTGTCATAAAAAATATATTTTGAAAATAATAATAGGGAGGGTTGGGGGAAAAATAAACCAAATGTAAGATAAGAACTATAGTTAGTAGTAAGATTTGACAATATTCCTTCATAATTTGTAAAAAATGTCTCACAAGAGTGCAAGGTGTTGGTGGTGGGGTGATTTATGGGACCCCTGTTTGATATTATACATGTTTGCTTTGTAAGTTCACAACTTTTACTATACACTTATTGTTTATGTATGTTTATGTATACATGATATAAAAATAATAATAATAATAGGGTAGGTTGGGGGAAAATACTTTGGTTAGCAGTAATATTTTGAGGATTATAGCAGTTTGGCAGTTTGATATAGTTATGAATTCCAAAAATAGATATTGGATTTTGCTTGCAAACTGGTCTGTTCATCTGGACATGATTAAGTTATGATTGGGACTTTGATTGGGCCACGTCAGTAGGGCATTGAGCCCTGCCGCTTGGTGGGTGGGGAATGAAAGATAAAAGACATGGCAAAGGACAGAGTTGGAGTTTTAATGCTGGAACCTGTGGAAATAAGCACGCAGAGGAACTTGGTGATGAGAAAGGAGAGAAGGCTCCAGGAAAAGAGACGAGCAGTTTGCCTGACAGTTTACAGCTGGCCTTGCGGAGAGAGGTAAAGCCTAGAGAGCCTCATAGTCTACAGCTGATCATGTGGAGGAACCAGAGGAGCTGAGCCCAGAGAGAACCGGAGCCCCACAAAGAGAGGAACCCAAGAAGCCTGAACGTTGGAGCAACGTCAGCAGCTGTTTTGCTCCAACACGTGGCAAGGGACTTTGGTGAAGGAAGAAAATTATGCTTTATGGCCTGGTAACTGTAAGTTTCTACCCCAAATAAATACCCTTTATAAAGACCAACAGATTTCTGGTATTTTGCATCAGCACCCCTTTGGCTGACTAATACAAGGATGCTCTTTAATCATTAGTTAAAAGTGTTTCACAACAATGCAAGGTATTGGTGGTAGGGTGAGGTATGAAAGCCCTGTATGATGCTATGTATGTTTGGTAAGCTCCCAGCTACTACTCTACACTTATTGTTTATGTATGTTTATGTATGACTGCTATACTTCAATAAATTAAAAAAAAAATAGGGGATTCCTATATGTCCTACCTCCTCCCCCTCCCACACTTTTCCATATTAACACCTTTCATTTTTGGTACACGTTTTACAATTGATGAACACATATTTAAGCATTGCTACTAACCATGGAATATAGTTTATATATAGTTTGCACTTTGCCATGCATGATTTTATAGGTTTTGACAAAATGTGTAATGGCTTATATCCATCATTGTAATGCCACTCAGGACAATTCCAATGTCCCATGTTACTTACACCTATTCTTCCCTCTCCCTCCCTTCAGAACCTCTGGTGGTCACTGTCATTATATCAATGATACAAGTTCTTCCATTGCTAGAATAATAAGTATATAATATAATAATAATAAATCTATTTTAGTCCATTGTTCATTCCTCAATATTGAGGATTTTGGGATGATGATGCCCACTCTATTTCTAATAGAGAGGGGGCTTAGATCCCATGGGACAGATGTATAAAATTCTCTTACTTGCAGATGCAGACACTCTCTGTTCCTTGGGATGGGCATTGTCCATCTCATCTCCTTGTTAGTTGTCCTGGGTGAGTCCAATGAACTGGAGATTAGGTGTTGCAACTCTGCTGAAATGCAGGGCTTAACTGGCACATGAACAGACCAAAGATTTAAGTCTCTGGGACATATATTTAACTAATTTAGTGCTAATTATAGGTTCAAATAAAAGGGACAGACGATCCATTTGTAGAGAAATTATAAATGAGTCTAACTCTTTTACACTGGAGAGCATAAATTCCAAAGAAAGGCCCACTGACAGTATGTCAAATTCCTGAGCCTTTCTGCCCTGCTTAGAGTTTAGATGTCTCTATAGCCCTCAGATGACTTTACACAATCTTTTAACAAATACTTGAGGGCACAGTTGGTTTCTCTGAAAAGGGATGTCAAGTAACTAGTCTGTGCGGCCGACTGTTATGCATCATAAAGACACAAAGTAGGGTTGTGTGATTCTCTTATAAATGTTTAATAGGCTAGATTTCACTTCTAATCAAGACTTCCACAGGAGTAATGAATCGGCATATGAAGGTGAGTTTTTAAATAGGATAGGAATTTGGATAATTTCTTAACTGAAAACCCCTTCCTAATAGATGGGAGTTGTCAGAACTCCTCGAAGATGTCCCATGACCATTCTCAAGGGGACCGATGGTCCCAAAAGTGTTAAGTATTGCCCACTAACTACAGTATGTGTGTGTCACTCCCTGCAGATCCAGCCCACTGGATTGTCACCCTAAGTGTGTAAAGCACTTCTAGGCCTTCTTCTGTTTTCCCACCCCTCTGCCTTGTATTCCTGATCTCCCACCTTCTGGGGAATCATGAGGAGGGTGTAAAGGGGTAAAAAACTGGATGATCTCTTGACAGTGCCTGAAAGTAGATCCTAAAGTGGTGTGTTCTTGCTTCCCCTTTCAGGGTCAATCCTCATCTTGATGGGTGTAAGTTTCCTCCCCCCACCTCATCCCCCTTCCTGGGCTAGGAAGTGGGATAAGTCCATGTTTTCCTTCTGGGGAAATACTGAGTTCAACTTCCAGAGTGCCTGAGTAAGGCAGAGAGTTCATCCAGTAAGAGTTGTCAGTGTTTAGATGATGGAGCTTCTTTCCCTGGTAACCAGTAAATTTCCCCACAATGCTGCTGCCTGTAGGTAGTGGGTAACATTGAAGGCCCATCTAATTCCACAGGTCTAGGCCCACACTTGCATGGTGCCAGAATTTCCACATCCAGTTCAGTGGTGGATCCATGCAGTGGCAGAAAAAACCATGGGAAATTCAGCTGTTTCATGGATTTCACCAAGAATAAGTTCATTGTCCTCATTCTCCAGGTAGGGCTCATCCTCTGCTTCTCTCCCAGGAGCTTCTCTGGTTTTTCTGTGACAAAAAGCAGCATCCTTTAGCAGCTAGGTCATTCCGATGATGTTCTTTGTGATACCAGCCCTTGTCATGAGGATTAATATAGATAACATAGATGATGTATTTCTACAATGCCAATTGTTTTCAAAGGTCCTTTCCACACACTGGGATAACTTTGATTCTAAATCTCATTCTCTCCATGAACCTGACCTGACTGCTAAGTTGTTGGGAACAGCTCTTAGGGATGTTCACAGGGATGCTTGGGTCTGAGTGTTCCAGGGCTAAGAGGACCACTTGCAGTCAGAACTTTGGGTACTTTTATCTAGTGCCATAGGTGGTATATAGCTTGCCCAAGAAAAAGAAACAGCTGCTCCTGCCCAATGAATGCCATATGGCTGTGGCTTGGCCAATCCATTAGTGAAACAGCACTGATCATCTGTTAGGTAATCCTTGAATCAAAATCCTCAAGATGCCAATGCAGGAAAGGAGGAGTCCTCATCAAGTGTTGCAACAGGATCATTGTTGAGAGGGGTCTCTGCCATCTGCTTATGCAAGCATATCACTCCCTAGGGGCTTGGGCAAGTCTGAACCTGAATGTACCACTTCTGTTTGATGATATTCTGTTGTCAGACACTGTCTGGGTGAATGTTCTGGTTACCCATGACCCAGAATTTTATGGGGATTTCTCAGTAGGACCTGAGAGCTCTTGGTAATCCTTTCTGTTTTCTCCAAGGCCTAACAGCACACCAGAAGTTGCCTCTCAAAACGGAAGTAGCGCTAGGCTGCGTCTGAGAATGTCTTGGACCCAAAACCCAATTCCTGTTGTAAATTCCAGAGGGACCAGTCTATGTGGATCCAGGTGGCAGAAATCTATAGCTTAAATGGAGATCTGGAGTCAAAAGGTCCTAGAAGCAAGGTAGCTGAAACATGTGGTTTTACCTTTTGCAAGGCCTGCTCCTCATCTTTTCCCCGGTGTAAAATACCTGCTTTCTGTGTCACCCAATATGGAGGTGTCAGGTGAATACTAGGATGAGGAATATGCTGGTACCAGTTTTCAAATAGCACAATGTCTGGGATTGTGGGCAAAAAGGGGGCTATTCTGCATTCAAGCACCAATAGCCTATAGTCAGCTGCTATGATCGATTCACCTTTCTCACTGGCCACACTGGACAGTTTTATATGCAGAGAGAAGGGAATGGAGAACACCCGCAGATGGAAGGTCCTTTATGAGTTCAGTAATGTCTTTTTCCCCACCAGGGAGACATTATTGCTGCTGTTAGGCAATGAGGTGGAAGAACTGGGTTTCTAGTCTGTTACTTGTACAACTATAATGGCCAGAACTTGCGGGTATGGAGGAGCACATTCCCACAGTCACCACTGAGAAGTGAAGCAGTGCAGCACAACTCCTACATTGCATTCCTGGGGGGAATCATTGCCACAGGGGTGGCCAAAGGGCCACAGGGAACGACCCACAGAGTAGCAACAACCTCTACTCACCACAGCAAAGTGGCATGTTTAAACCTCCCAACACTATTTGCTGCTCCCACCCATCTACATCTCTTGGAATATAGTGACCTGGGCTCCTGTATACAAGAGTACCATAAAGGTTTGTTCACCACTCCCAAATTGTACATGCACTGGGGCATATAGCCTTCGTTCCTAGAGGAGGTGGTTTGGCTCCACCCCTAGGCCATTTTCAATTTAGTCAAGTTTGGGTAAAGAGGTTCCTCCCAGGGGCAGGCTTTTCAGCAGGGATGAAGGGAGAGGAGGGGGATTTACAGTACTTTCTTCCTCCTCTACTGCCTATATCTGGAAATGTGGGTAGGGGTTGAGCAGGAGAATTTTGTCCCTATCGAGTCCATAGCCCTCTTTCTAGTTTATATTATCCCCAAAGTTCTCCATTGTAGTTCCTACCTATGATGTCCTTTGGAACCCCTTGCTCTAGTAGCCACAAGAACATAACTCAGCAAGTCGGGGGTTCCAAGGAGAGGCAGCCCACACCCCATCCTGAAGATCTTAGGGCCCACAAGATTAAGATGCAGGCAAACAGTGCCTACAAGTCTGGCTCCTTTTTCAGTTACCATAGTGACCACTTTCCTCCCTAGCAGGAAGGATTCATAAACCTGATCAATCACTTCTCCCGAGGGAAGCCCTAAGGTGAGAAGCAGAAACAGCTTGTTGCCCCACTTATGGGTGCTTTTCTAATAAAATATTCAAGGTCCTACCATGAATCTGGTGAGGTGCTAAATCCCTCTGGTGGAAGTAGAATATCCATGCACTAGTACCCAATTGTTGCAGCGTAACCCAGCTTCATCCTCAATACTCCAAGGCTTAGTAGGAATTCGGGGAAAGTCACCCAGAGTGGGATATGCTCATTTGACCCGGTGAAGGATCTAGGTAAACAGAGGCTGTGGCTGTGGCATACCTGTGTCTGCACAGTCAAATGCTTCCTCACCAGCCCATGCCTCACCTCGCTTAACTTCAACTGGCCAAGAGTTTATTAGAGGACTGAGTTGGAGGGAAGGTTGGAAGACTCCTCTGTTCAGCCTGGTTTATGATGGTGGTAGTGACACCCTTATCATAAGGTTGGAACAGCCATAAGAGAAGATTCTCTCCAGGCTTTTGTCCTTACCAATCTTTCAAATACCCTATCTCCTTCTCTGTAAAAGCTTGCATTTTCCTTTTCACCTCATAGTTCCCATTTTCAGTTTTAATAGTCTCCTGAATAATGACCATCCTCACACTAACCACAAGATCAGTCTGGGTGGCCCGAGTGTGGGAAAGCCTGGTTCCAGAATGACAGATATAAAAAGCCATGAGCCAAGGGAGAGTGTGCCAGATGGTGCCCCAACCTCATAGATCTCAGCATGGAACTAACAAGCCAACTAACTGGAATTCATGGGGAGATTCTCAAAGTCTCATTTATTGCACTTTATCCCAGAGGACAGAGGTAGCATGCACTAGGTCCCCCAGCCATGGCTCAGTACCTCTACCCAGGGTGGTTGGGTAGAGGTAACCCCTCAGTTTAGCCTAAAAAATCATGAGTCCTGTGTAGCCCAAGATACTGCTGTACAAAAGAAACACAAATGCAACAAAAAGGACCACTAAAAAAATAAAACCCATTCCATACTTCTCTGTGCACCCTACTCACTGTGCCAAAATGTGTGGAGTAAGTTGCTACACATACATTGTGAGAACACATCATCAGACACAACAGAAACTTTTGACAAATGAGTGCTCTGTTACTTACACAGAACTAGGGACCAGAGGAACAAAGGAAGAGATCTCATCATGACCAGTCTCCCAAGGAGGCCAATTGCTTGGGTCAGGGTTGGTGGATGGCAGCTCTGCCCACCCCACTTAACATCAATATTTCAGTTTCCTGGGTTCCTCCAACAAATACCATGAAGCAGGTTGGCTTAAGCAATGGGAATTTATTACCTTACAGTTTTGATACTAAAAGAAAGCCAAGTTAAGTGTCATCAAGGCTATGCTTTCTTCCCAAAGACTGTGGTTGTCTGAGGCTGGATGCCTGTGATCTTTGGTCTTTAGTTTCTCACATGGCAAGGCATATAGTAGCATCTGCTCATCTTTCCCTTCTCTTCCAGATTCTGTCTATTTCAGCTTCTGGCTGCTTCTTCTGTGGCTTTCTCTCTGTCTGTCTGAATTTTATTATCTTATAAAGATAATAATGAGAGTAAGCCCCATCCTGATTGAGGTTGGACATACCTTAAGTAGAGTAGCCACTTCAAAAGGTCCTACTTACAGTGGCTTCACACCCACAAGGATAGATTCAATTTATGAACAAGTTTTTCTGAGGTACATACAGCTTCAGACTACCACTTCCAGTGACAAGAGATGATCTTTGCTGTTTGAATATTGATTATTTATCTACACCAGGGAAAGGGGGCCTTACCACTGAGTGTTCCTGCCCTGATAAGAATCTGAGAATGGTTGTTCCTGGATTCCAGGTTTAAGGTGTGTGCAGGCCTTTTCATTAGAACTAACATTCCCAGGCTTAGGAATAGAAACAGACTGAAACATTTGTGCACATAGAAAAGGAGATGTGAGGTAGGAGATAGCTAGGAGATGCCACTGAGCATGTATTTGTAACTTCTCATTAGGAACAATGGATGCAATTAAACACAGAGAAGAATTGTTTAAAGTTTAAAGGACTGAAAGAAAATAATTGCTCATCAAGAATTTTATGTCCAGCAAGACTGTCATTCAAAAAAGGGAAAGTTAAGACATTCCAGATAAACAAAGTCTGAGGTTTTCATCTCTACTAGATGTGCCTTACAAGCAGAGATAAAGGACCTCTTTAGATGAATAGTAAAGGACACTAGCAAAGCCGCTTAAGGAAATAAAGACCTCTAGTAAAGGTAATCATATAAGTAATTATAAACTCCTATGCCTTTGTATTGTATTTTTTTGGTGAGTAACTCCAATTTCTACTTCTTACAGGTTCTAAATTGCATATCCATAAAAATAAATGACAGAGAGATTCAGTGATTAAAAGGACAAATCCCACTTGCTTAAAAATCTAGAGGATGGTAGAGACTGGAGAAAGACTCCACAAATGCTGAATTGAGAAAAAGTAAAATATCAGCCAGGAAACTTCTGTTCCAGACTGTTGGCCCACTTCCCTCCCACTTACTTGGTCCCACACAGCTTGAGAGTTGTTCAGAGGCAGCAGCCCAGATTCCACCCACCTCCCACTGGGGACAGAGAATAGAGAGCTACCCACAGCAATGAGTTGGAGTCCCATACATATCCAGGCATGGAGACTCATGTTTGCAGAGACCTGAGTGGAACACAAGCCACTGAGGTGTGCTGCGTACAAAAGGGGCCCCAGGGGTGTAAAAAAGAGAGAAAGAGAGAGAGAGAATTGTGGTTGACAGGTGTTACACTCATTCAATCCAGTTTTTGTTGGCTGAACCATCTAAGCACAAAATGGACTTTTCTGGAGTGAGCCACCTTTCTGAAATGACCCATCTGGCTCCCCAGGGAGGGATAGCCTAATGGGGAAGAAACTGGAGGCAGAAAGCTCTCACAGAGGAAAAAAAAGGCAGGGGTAAACTGAACTGCTATAAGACAGGAGGGTCCCAGAAATTTAAAAAGTAAGGAAAACTGGGCACTGATTGATGGATAGAATTTAAACAAATCATAGGAGCTGGGGAGAAAATTCTGCACAAAAGTAAGCAGAATAGATCAAGATTCTCAGAGAAGGAACAGAAGAAGGGAAGTTTTCTCCTGAAGAGGAAACAATTACACAAAAATTGCAATCTTAAAAATGTTACCAAATATTCAGGGCAAGAATCAGATGGAGAAGAGCTGTGAAAATCTGATCAGTTCAACAAAAGCTATTCTGCTGGTTTAGAATAAGTTGGTCCAAGCATTAAAGAAGAGTCTTAACACAAAGCCAATCAGCAGTAAAGCCATAGATAAGAGAGAAAATCTGACTTTCAAAGTTAACTTATCAAGATAATTGGATGTCTAGACATCAGCAAAAATGACAAGTCATACTAAGAAACAGGAAGATGTAGCTCAATTCAGGAAAAAATAAACTTCAGAGGAGAGAGAGAATTTGAACAACTGATCAAAGTTCAAACAAATCTTCTAAATCAATTCAAAGACATGAAAGAAAATATTCATAAAGAGAAAGGATATTAAGAATACAATGTGTGAGCATAAAGATGAATTTGAAAGTATTTAAAAAATATAACAGAAATTATGGTAATAAAAGGCATAACAGTAGAGTTTAAAAATAAACTAGAGGAATACAACACCAGACTTGAACAGGTAGAAGAAAGAATCAGCAAAATAGAAGACAGAACAATAAAAGTCATACAACCAGAAGAACAGATAGAGAAAAGAATAGAAAAACTTGAGCAGTGTCTCAAAGATATGAGTGACAGCATGAGATGCACAAACATATACATCATGGATATACCAGATGGAGAAGAGAAAGGAAATAAAAAGAATGTTTGAGGAAATAATGGCCAAAATGCTTATGAAAGACATAAATAGACATATTGAAGAAGCACAACACACTCCAAACAGAATAATTCTAATAGAATTGCTCCAACACAATTAGTAATCAAGATGTCAAATGCCACATATAAAGAGAGTATTCTGAAAGTACCAAGAGAAAAGTGATTCATCACATACAAAGGATCTTCGATAAGATTAAGTTCAGATTTCTCATCAGAAACCATGAAGGTGAGAAGGCAGTGCTATGACACATTTAAGATACTGAAAGAGAAAAACTGCCAGATAAATTCTTTATCTGGCAAAACTATCCTTCAAAAATGAGGGTCAGTTTGAAATATTCGCAGATAAATAGAAACAGAGAAAGTTTGTCAACAAAAAATCTGCCCTGCAATAATTACTAAAGGGATTTTTGTAGGTTGAAAGTAAATGACAGGAGAGAGTAACTTGGAGTTGTGGGAAGAAATAAAGATCTTCTGTATGGGTAACTAAAGAGGCAAATACAAAATCCAATAGTACTGTATCCTCAATATACAACTCTACTGTAAGAGTCAGAATATAATTGAACAAAAAAAGGCATATTTCCTGATAATGGACATGCAAAATATAAAGTGGTAAGGAAGGACAAAATTATATATAAAGAGCAGAAACAGGGATATTGGGGCAAAGAATGTATAAGCTATTGATAGTAAGTTGTTATCTTTTTAAATTAGTAGATTATAGATATAGGTCATGTAATATAAACCCTAGCATAAGCACAAAGAAAGCGTTTTTTAAAAATGCAGAAAAAGAAATAAGAAAAGGATCATTCAGATATATAAAAAAGATCAACTATACAGAAATGGAGTTTGCAATGAATGAAACAGGAGAATATATATATATATAACACCTATAAAAACCAATGGAGAAAATGGCTGAAATAAGTACCGCCTATACAGTAGTAATCCTGAATGTTAATGGATTAAACTCCCCATCAAAAGACACAGAGTGGCAGAATGGATAAAATAGCATAATCCACCAATAAGTGGTTTACAAAAGACTCAACTAAGACCCAAAGAAACAAATAGGTTGAAAGTGGAAGGTTGGAAAAATATATTCTGTGTAAATATTATCCAAGAAATAAAAAGAGCTAGGATAGCTATACTAACATCAGACAAAATAAACTTTTAGTCAAAAGCTATTATGAAACAAGGACACATACATTAATAAAAGGGGCAATCCACCAAGAAGAAATAACAATAATAAGTATTTATATACCTAACCAGATTATCCAAAACACATGAGGCAAAAACTGGCAAAATTGAAGAGAGAAATAGACATCTCTTCAATAGTAGGTGGAGACTACAATCTACCACTCTCATCAATAGATAGAACATCTAGACAGAAGATCAATAAGGAAACAGAGAACTTGAATAATATGATAAATGAACTGACCTAACAGACATATAGAGAACATTGCACCCCAAAAAAATCAGGATATACATTCTTCTCAAGTGCACATAGATCATTCTCCAGAATAGATCACAGTCTGTCACAAAACAAGTCTCAATAAATTTCAGAAGATAGAAATTACACAAAGCCTTTTCTCTGACAATAATATAATGAAGCTAGAAATCAATTACAGGCAGAAAACTGGAAAACCCACGAATATAAGGAAGTTCAATAATACACTCTCAAACAATCAGTGTGTCAAAGAAGAAATTGCAAAGGAAATCAGTAAATATCTTGAGGTGATTGAAAATAGAAGAGACTGCCTTATTAGAAGGCTACTGCAATAGTATGTGTGGGAGATGATGATGCAAGATTAATGAGAAAAAAATATGTCAGAAAGGATATAGATATGTCCAATTCTTTAGTATCTGTATTTTCATGATAAACATTCTTATAAACATAATTTGTTATCTGACACATTACCAATTATAAAATACTTAGACTCCTAGGACTGAAATATTTACCAAGGTTCTTCTAGTTTACCAATGAGTGTTGAATGCTCAGATACAAATTTGGCTCAAGAAAATGAGTGATTTTTGGTTTTATTACTTTGGAGGGGGGAAATGCAATAAGCTATGATTTTCCACTAGGGCATCTTTAACATCATATCAGTCAGTATATGGTCTGTGCTGTGAGCCTTGCAAGAATCAGGTCTACTATTCAATCTTTCAGACCTGCATATAAAATAGAAATACCTTTAAAATGGTGGCATGTCTTTCTAAATGCAAAGGAGCTGGAATAACCTACAGCTATTGTAAGGAAGATCTATTACTTGGCTCACTAGTTTGTTTTAGTACAGAAGCCTTGTGGGTTCAGTTTTCCATTTAGAAGATAATTAGCCTTAGATCCTTGCTACAAGAACAGCAGTAGTTGAAATGCTAAATAAACAGTTTTTCACAGAAGCGAGTACATAGTGTAGGCTGATTTCATTTTGTCTACCTAAGAACTGTAAAAAGAGTGTCCTGTCAGGTAACATAATAGGTATACCATAAATATATGTTGAATTGAGTGACCCTCTATTAGTTTCCACTGTCTTTTCTGAGAGACTTTTGTAGAATAAAACATCTAACCCAATGCCAAATAAAGTGAAAAGTGAAATCGTCACTGCTTTAGTGGCAGCCTGTTGCAGCAGAAAGAGATGTGGAATCCTGTGGTTTGATTCCTGCCTCTTCCACCTTCTAGCTGTGTGACCAAGAGCAATCACAAAGACTACCTGGGACTAAATTTTCTCATGCACAAAACAAAAGCCGCAGCAATGTCCTAACTCCCAAAGCTGATGTGATGATCATCTCATAATGTATGTAAAAGAGCTTAGCTTTCAAAACTCTGTCACTGCAGTTAACTTTTACTACGAGAACACTGCCTTTGCTTATGGAGAAACTATGTGAATTTAATATTCTACCCTAAGCCCTACAACAAGTGACTCAAATCAATATTATTTCAATCCATTTAATGTTTTGCAAAATAAAAAAGGGTGCTTTGTATAAAAACTTCCTATGTCATTATTCTGGACAGTAAGTGCAATTTTTGTCCTAGGAGGTCATGTGCAAAGAGTGGAATAGTGGAACAGGAATTGTCCCATTTTAGACACCATTCTCCATCCTCTGAAGTGTGTACTTACCTGTTTCACCCAGTATAGAAGGATGAATAGCACAAATGAACATATCAGGTTTCTGCATTTAACAATACCTGAAGAGATGCTTTTACCTTGCAACTTTAAAAAATTAGCAAAATAATTATTTGTGGGGAGGGGCTGCACATTGTCTATTGATTTTCATATTTCCATAGAAAGAAGGACTCCTGCTTTACTCACCAGGGAAAGGCAATAAAGGAGTGAATACTCTTAGCTTCTCTCTCCACCCCTCATTCATTATTTAGAATTGTAGGTAAGGTTATTGATATGTGTTGCCCCAAATGCTTTCTTAGTGTCTGAGGCCTCAACACAGAGAAACATGTTCCATCCCCACACTCTAGCATGCAACCAGCCTCATGTGTAGGTAAGAAGGCAAGGACTCTTATTCTAAAGTTTTTACATAAATTAACTCATTTAATCTTCCAAACCATATTCTGAAATAAGTGATAAATTATTCCCACTTGCAGACAAGGTAACCACCAAGGCATAAAGATGATAAGTGATTTTCACACAGTCCGGTAGCTAGTAGGTAGCGAAAGCAGAACCTGTCTTCCAGGGTCAGGGACTTGGGCGGAGACTGCAGCATTCTCTCCTGACCTCTGAGTCCTCTCTGTTCATCAAGTGACTGGGTCTGTGATATGTTCTGATCCTCCAAGAAGCTTGATGGTACATGTACTTATAAACAACTTTGTGGCCCCAGCTCTATCAAGAAGAGAGTTGTGGAAGAAGATGTCTCCATTTTGGCCTAGGGTTCAGCCATTTTCTATAAAACAACATCACCTACAAGTTATTGGCTCTCCAAGAATAAAACTAATATTGAAATTCTCATTTGGTATCATATCTGTCTCTTTGCTTACCAAACCCTGGAAGGGAAGAGTGTTTAATTGGGACCTACAGCTGCCAACAGGTTAGATAAGAAGACAGAAGTCATGTAATAAGGTATAAACAGTTCGTTTAGATTTATCTTAAACTAACAGACAAACACATACACTCATACATCATCACACAAACACATACATGAAATCACACAGAGCAAAATTACAATTAATGTTCATTTGTGTACTGAATGTAAGTCTGCAAGTAATTATCATGATACCCTGTGGCTATCCAGGCCTTCTTTTCCTATGTTGATTTGTTGCTTTCTTTCATTTGATTTTTATTTAGTCACTGCTTGTTTATTAATCAAGGGTAAACTATTAATTTTCTCTATTTCATAATGGTCAAAAGGAAAACAGGAGATTAATTAATATTTTGAGTTCAAGTTTTACATACTGAAGAGAATTCTCAGTTTCTTTATAAGGGTTTATTTATTTTCAAATTCAAAAATTAAATGGAAAAGAATTAAGTTTAATCTTGTCCATATTAAGTGCTAGACACTTAGTACACATCATTTCTACATAATCACAAGAGCTAAATAAATTGATACTGCTATACCCATTTTGTAGATGAAGGACTAGATTTTGAGGCTTAAGCAGATGACAATTTTGCTTCAGAGCACACAAGTAGTGAATGGTGGAGACGGGACTCCAACCTATATGGACACCAAAGCCCATGCAATGTTACCTCAGTGACATGGATTCACTCACCTATCGTTACTCTTAATTCATCCTGCACAATTACATGAACTGCCAAAACCTTCTCCAAAGTTGTTTACTGTCTTTGAAGTTTAACCACTTTCCCTTGAGCTGAGGTATGTAACTATTTATCTTTAAAAATGCAGCTGCCCAGGGTTTGGTAAACACTGCATTGTTATTGAGTGTATATACTCCATCCATCGTACCAATTTCCTGTGGTATTTATTTGGCTACTAGTCAAAACTTTTAAGCCTACTACTTCTCTAGAGCACTTGAATGTTGAGCTAAGCATAGAGGGAAACTAGCTGACATTTTAAAAAGTTATTTTGGTCTCATTTTAAAAATTATCCAGAAAGCCCAAGATAGGCTTTTTAAAGATTATTTAGAAAGGAAAGGAAAAAAGAAGACCCTTAATCAATGCCAGCTCTTTTCAAATATCAACTTATACCACAGAATGCTTTTCTTAAAGCTTTTAAAAAAATTATTTTAAAAAAAAGAATATTTGTTAAGCTAGTAATTTCCATATGGAACAAAACTAAGTCACCAATAAATTCCTGAGGTCTCTGAGGAAAAAGTTGCCCTTCAAATTTTGAGAGTCCCCTTTTGATGACACTGCGGTCTTAGTAAGAAAGATAAAAACAGAATCTAGTCCTAAGCACTATCTAGTCTTTTCATATTAATGGCAAAACAATTATAATTGTTTAAATGCTATAACTGATATTTGGATATATTTAAGTGCAATGGGCACTTCTTTCCTGATCTATTACCATCACACTCATTTCAAACAGGATGCCAAGCACATATTGGATGATCACAGCTTTCAGCTGCTTCTAACCTAGGCTGAATTGGAACCAGTGACCTAGAAGCAAACTGTGCCATGTTCCATTACTAAATGTCTTTGCCAGTCAGTCAAGCTCAGTTTTATTCCCTTAATCATTTTTATTAGAAGCAATCCCATTTTTACTATCAAATAATTTGAAAGCTCTCAATATTATGCTCTGACACAAATTATACCTCTTGTTTACACTACCTTCTCACAAAGAGAGTTTATCCCCAAGTGTGAGATTCACCTTGAATTATGCCAGCTACCTTCCAATTTCAGTATGTGTTTCTTCTTTTATACTCTGCTATATTCTCTAAATGTCATTTGATGTGGTTGGAATGACAAGTGCCTTCTCAGCTACATAAGTGGAGGTGGTTTTAAGAAAGAGCCAAAAGACAACTGTCCATCATAACCAGGACAAGTGGCCCCAGGTGTAGAGCTATGTAAATTGATCCAAAAATGCACTCACTCCTTTCATTTGATTATTTTTTTCTTTTCATTCACATCCTCTATAAGGGCTAAAGTCTACATTGTAAAAAAAAAAAAAAAAAAAAAGACACCTTATCTCGTTCATCTTTTACCAACAAACTAATGCAAAAATATAAGAATAGAAATTGGTGTTATTTCTTTCTTTGGGTTCTATCTATTTTTTCTAGCCTTGGATTCCTTGTAATGCTTGTCATGTCTACAGTGAACTGTGAAATAGAATGCCTAGATAGAAAGGGAAGTGGATCAATATTACTTTAACAGTGCGAGTACTTCATGAAGACACACAGCTACATAATTAAACATAACAAACATTTCCCAAGGACAGATCTCTCTAACTCAACAAAATCAAAGCTCATTCCCTTGTGCTCTACCTTGATGAGAACCTCATAACTTTGGAGTGCTGTAAAGGGCTTTAGAGGACAATTCTGATAGCTATTCATAGAAATTTGAAAGGCACCCAGCTCAGGCTTAAACCTGAACCTTAAACAAATATTTAGAGGAAATGGTATGGACAATAAAAACACTAAAGAATGTCATACTAAGGCAAACTGTTTACACTTAATCTTATCCTTTCATATGTTGTCCAGAATTCCTACAGTTGACATTCATTGCAATTTCCCTACAAAGTTAAGAAAAAAGGCTCTGTTTCATAATAAACCAAAATAGTTTATTCTGATGATACTTTATATACAAATCACATTTCTAACTTTCATTTGAAGTTATTTGGGGCTATGAGACAGAGATATATTGACTTTACAATGTGCATTTTTTTAGTTGGGTTCCCTCAAAAGCAGATGTTAATGCAAGGATTTAGGCAGAAGTATTATATTTGAGAGGTGATCTTAGGAAACACAGGAAAGGAATGGGCAAGTGATAAATAAAAGCTTTATTAATCAGAAAGTTACTGATGTAGGAAACTGGAGCTCATTCCTGCTCTGGATCCCTTAAAAGATTTTGTAGAATTCTTTCACCAAGAGAAGAAGAAGCTGTGCTATATACCAACCAATTCCTGCCATTCAGTGGTTGCAACTCATTCTTTGTGTCATTAAATTTCTGCCAAGCACAGTTGCAGGGCCAAAGGGAAGCAGGAAGCTGTAGATTTGCATAGAAACTGACTACCAGTGACTTCAGAGGTTGGAAGAGAGAGGAGCATCAAGAGCGTCAGCTATAATGCATATGGGAAACCCTAAAACAAGCGTGATCAGCACAAATGAGACAGCTATCTAGATGGGCTATATTTTAAGAAATTGTGAGTGCACTCAGCAGTAGCTATAAAAGAGGGTTATGAGCACTATTTCGCAATGTCATTACCTCTATCCACTTAGAGAGACTGCAAGTACTCACAGTATTGATGAATAAAAATCCCTCTATAAGGAAAATTCTCTTTAGCACTTTCTTCTTTACCTAGATATTAAAGGCAGATAATTGTTGTTCACTAAATACTACTATCAAGCTGTCAAGCTCTTTTTGCAAAGGCATTTCATTTGTAGAGATATATGATTTCAGACTTAGGGGAAGTCTTCAAGTGATTTAATTCAGTCTGTACAAGTACAGGTGTCCAGGTCTCCACTCTCTACCTTAGTTGTTTAAGAGAATGCTGGGCCATTGAATAGGGAGAACTACTTGTTCTTGAAGTGCAGAGAGAATTAAGTCAAGTTTTAGGGCTTAGGCAGATGTGATACTGTGATACCTAGGGTGTGAGCAGTGAGATACATTGTAGCGGCACAAGGTCAGCTGGAATATGAAAAGAGCAGACTGAGAGGTTATGTGAAAATCTGGAGGACTGGTTGGTGAAATTATCAGATGTTGTAAGAGGAATCTGAATTTCTTCAGAAAATGTTGGATCATAAGCAGAATACTCTATTTTAAATTTTGTGTTTACAATTATAATCAAATTTTTATTTTTACAATGAAGGTTGAAATACCTAGAGAACCCAATCTGTTTGTGTTTGCATGTATGTCTGTTCTGGTATAAATCAGTGGCCCATTAATGTTCTAGTCCCATTTTCAGTCCGATGAGTCTTGAAAGCTTGTATAATTACCGCAGCTTTCCAAGATTCTATTTCCTTACCTTTATTAAAGATATCAATCCCTGTTCTACTTACCTCACATTCTTGTTGCTTGGGAAAAATAGGATGTTTACAAAAGCACTTGATGACCTATAAAGGGCTTTGCAAATACAATAATTATTGTTTCTCAAATTAATTTTTGAGTAATTTATTGAATGATCTGGTAACCTGGTAATGAGGAACAAAAATCCAATCAAACTAGCTCAAGACAAATGGGAAGGCATTTTCCGAGTATAAGTTCATGGATTTCAAAGTCCAGGAGGTAATCAGAGCTAGGCCTCATGTGAATAGAAACTAGATATTGAAACATTAAGGATTGAAACTATTCTCATATTTCTCTGGGGTCAGATGATTTCTCTCACTGCTCCTGCTTTTTGTGAGTCTATCCCATTTGTCTCTCTCTTAACTGTTTTCCTATGAGTCCTTTATTCTCCTTTATAATTTATCATGTCCAATGCCTCATACTTGCCACTGCAGCTCAAACTTTGCTTTAAAAAAATAAAAAAATCCTCAAGCCCTGTAACCCATCACTCTATTTATTTGTTTAAATTTCTGAGATAAGGATATGATTGAACTAGTTCTCTGTGATGAAGAAAGCCACACAAATTATGGGGTATCAGTCTGTACGTTGATTAGTTCTGCTTAAATCGGGGTCCCTCACTAGTCCAATAATCTGTGTTCAGAGTGTTCTCTGCCTTTTCAAAGGTGGCTACAGCAAGGAGCAAATGCTTTAAGAAGAGGTAGGAGAACTCAGGCAATTTACAAAACAGAAAAAAAACTTTGCTAGGTCATCTTGTGACAGGGTAGCCAGTAGAGAGAGAATGGGAGGACTGGATACTGGGTTCAGTAATTGAAAGAAGGAAACTTTTTACCAACTTTAGGACTTTTATGACATCTGTCTCTGAGTATTTTTCAGATTTAATATTTCATTATTCTTTTTCTGTACAATGATATAGGTAAATGAACAGAAAGTAATATTAAAATCTTTGAATTTGTAATGTACTATAGCATTTTTTTTTCATTTTTTTTAAATTTTAAAAAGTTTTATTAATACATATTAATAAAGCTTACAATCTATCCAATGTGTACAATCAATGGTATTTGGTATAATCACATAGCTGTGCACTCATCAATTAAATCACCATTATAGTATTTTCATTATTCCAATATTAATAGTAATAATAAACAAAAAATCATACAAATAACTGTACCCATTAATATTTACCTCTCAATGTCTCTAAGCTTCCCTTGCAATAGATAGCTGTTATTTCATTTCCACATCTATAATTTATTTTGCACATTTATGTTTTTCTTTTATTAAGCTTTTTTTTCAATTTTATTGATACATATTAATAAAGCATAAATCCATCCAAAGAGTACAATCAATGGTATTTGATGTAATCACGTTTGTGCGTTCATTACCCCAATCACTCCCACAGCACTTTCATTATTCCAATAATAATAATAAACATAAAACAAACAAAACTCATCACTCGCAAACTACACCTCACCTAACGTACACAGCTGCTATTCTTTTTCCTTCTCTCTAGTATATTCGAAATTATTTTTTGTAAAAACAGTCTTACATATATAATATCCCCCATATTCGTGTTTTACATGAGGTTTTACTATCTTATACAGTCTCATATTACAGTTTTTAGCTTTCCTTCTAATAATATACATGACCTAAGACTTTCCTTTTCCAACCACTGTCCCACCCACATAATAGCATTGTTAGTTAACAAACACCATGATACGCCTTAACCATTTCTAATCATTTCCAAATACTTACAATCTTTTTAACAATTCTGCTCAGATTAACACAGCTTTCCATTCTCTACCCTCCTTCTATTTTCTGATGACCTATATTCTAATTATTAATTCCGTGAGTTTACCCAGTGTATTTAGTTCATAATAGTACAATCATACAGTATTTGTCCTTCTGTTTCTGACTTGTTTCACATAATGTCCTCCAGGTTCATCCACGTTGTTATATGCTTCATGACTTCATTACTTCTTACTGTTGCAAATTATTCCATTGTGTGTATACACCACAATTTGTTTATCCACTCATCAGTTGATGGACACCTTGATTGTTTCCAGCTTTTGGCAATCATGAATGACACTGCTATGAACATCGGTGTGCAGATGTCTGTCTGTATCACTGTTCTCAGTTCGTCTGGGTATATGCCTAGCAATGGTATTGCCAGGTCACATGGCAAGTTTATATTCAATTACCTTAGGAAGTACCAAACAGTCTTCCACAGTGGCTGCACCATTCTACATTCCTACCAATAATGAATAAGCATTCCTATCTCTCCACATCCTCTTCCATACTTGTAGTTTTCTGACTTTTTAATAGTGGCCATTCTAATCATGTGTTAAATTATATCTCATTGTAGCTTTGATTTGTGTTGCCCTAATTGCTAGAAATGTTGAACATTTTTTCATGTGTTTCTTCACCCTTTATATTTCTTCTTTGGACAATTTTCAAGTCTTTTGCCCATTTTTTAATTGGGTAGTTTGTCTTTGTATTGTTGAGCTGTGTGATGTCTTTGTATATCATAGATATTAAACCCTTATCAGATATGTGATTGCCAAATATTTTCTCCCATTGAGTTGGCTGCCTTTTCACTCTTTTGACAAAGTCCTTTGAGGTACAAAAGTGTTTAATTTTGAGGAGATCCCATTTACCTATTTTTTTTCTTTTGTTGATCGTGCTTTGGGTGTAAGGTTTAAGAAACTACCTCCTACCATGAGATCTTGAAGATGTTTTTCTTCATTTTCTTCTAGGAGTTTTATGGTTGTCGCTTTTATGTTTAGGTCCTTGATTCATTTTGTGTTAATTTTTGAGGAAGGTATGAGATAGGAGTCTTCTTTCTTTCTTTTAGATATGGATATCCAATTCTCCCAGGACCATCTGTTGAGTAGGCTGTTCTGGCCCAGCTGGGAGGGCTTGACCGCCTTGTCAAAAATCACTTGAGTGTATATGTAAGGGTCTATTTCTGAGTTCTTGATTCGGTTCCACTGGTCAATGTGTCTGTCTTTATGCCAGTACCATGCTGTTTTTATCACTGTAGCTAGGTAATATGTTCCAAGTCCAGAATTAAGAGTCCACCAACTTTGTTCTTCTTTTTTAAGATCTTTTTGGCTATTCGGACACACTTACCCTGCCAAAAAAATTTGATAATTAGTTTTTTCCCACTTTTGCAAAAAAACATCTATTGGGATTTTTATTGGGATTGCATTGAATCTGTAAATCAATTTTGGTAGAATTGACATCTTAATGATATTTAGTCTTCCAATCCATGAACATGGAATGTCCTTTCATTTATTTAAGTCTTCTTCAGTTTCTTTTAGGAATGTTTTGTAGTTTTCTAAATACCTGTCCTTTATGTCCTTGGCTAAGTTTATTCCTAAATATTTGATTGTTTTAGTTGCTATTGTGAATGGTAATTTTTTTCTGATTTCCTCCTTGGATTGCACATCAGTAGTGTATAGAAATGCTATGGATTTTTGAGTATTAATCTTGTATGGCACCTGTATTAGTCAGCCAAAAGGGTGCTGATGCAAAGTACCAAAACACTATTGGCTTTTATAAAGGGTATTTATTTGGGGTGGAAGCTGACAGTCACAAGGCCCTAAAGTTACTTACTCACCAAACTCTGTTGCCACATGTTGAGCAAGTTGGTCGGTGATGTATGCGAGGGTTCAGCCTTCCTGTTTCATCTTAGGCTCCATAGACCCAGCTTCTTCCTATCTCAGCTGTAGGCAGGCATAAGCCTCATTTTTCTCCTCAGGGCTTGATTCTTTCCGGGTTCAGCTAATCTGTTCTATCCACAAGGTCAGCTGTAGACTATCAGACTCATCTCACTTCCTGGGGCCCTATCTGTTGAGCATTCTCTCTTCCTGCTTATCTGCTTCTGTGTTCTCCTTCTCCATGTATTTACTTCCGTGTGAGCATCTGTTTTATCCCCAAGGGGGCTGTGACTCAATACTGAGTCACACTCTAATGACGTGGTTGGATCAGAGCCCTTAACATAATTTAATCAGACTTCTGAGCTGAATCTAATACAATCAAAGGGTTATCACACCAGAGGAACAACCAGTTTACAAACATAATCTATATTTCTTTTTGGAATTCATAAATAATATCAAACTGCTATACTGCTGCTTGGCTGAACTTGTCTGTTAGTTCTAGTAGCTTTGTTGTGGCTTTTTCAGGAGATTCTAAATATAGAATAACTCTATCTATCTATCTATCTATCTATAGAATATCATCAGCAAATAGTGAAAGTTTTACTTTTTCCTTTTCTATTTGTGTGCCTTTTATTTCTTTATCTAGCCTAATTGCTCTAGCTAGAACTTCTAGAGCAATATTGAATAACAATGGTGACATCCTTGTCTTGTTCTTGATCTCAGCAGGAAAGCTTTCAGTCTTTCACCATAGAGCACAATGCTAGCTGCAGATTTTTCATATATGCACTTAACCATATTGAGAAAGCTTCCTTCTCTTCCATTTTTTTTTTGGAGTTTTTTTTTTTTTTTATCAAGAAAGTGTGCTGTATTTTGTCAAATGCCTTTTCTGTATCAATTGAGAGGATCATGTGATTTTTCTTCTTCAATTTACCAATGTGGTTTATTACACTAATTGATTTTCTTGTGTGGAATCACCCTTGAATACCTGGGATAAAACCTACTTGATTGTGGTGTATACTTCTTTTAATGTGCTTTTGGATTCTGTTTGCAAGTATTTTATTGAGGGTTTTTACATCTATATTCATTAGAGATATTGGTCTGTAATTTTCTTTTTCATTGTATCTTTATCTGGTTTTAGTATTAGGGTTATGCTGGCTTCATAGAATGCATTTGGTAGTGTTCTTCCTGTTTTTTGGAAGAGCTTGAACAAGATTGGTATTAGATCATTCTTTAATTATTGGTAAAATTCATCTGTGAAGCTGTCTGATCCCAGGCTTTTCATCTTTGGGAGGTTTTCTGATGACCGTTTCAATCTCCTTATTTGTGATTGATTTGTCAAGGTCTTCTATTTCTTCTAAAGTCTGTGTAGGTGGTTTATGTTTCTAGGAATCTGTCCATTTCCTCAAAATTGTCTGGTTTCTTTTGCATACAGTTGATCATATTATCCACCTATGATTACTCCTATTTCTGCGGGGTTGGTGATAATATCCCCATACTCATTTCTGATTTTATTTATTTACATCTTCTCTCTTTTTTTCTTTGTCAGCCTAGCTAAGGGTTGATCTCAAAGAACCAACTTTTGGTTTTGTTGATTCTCTCTATTGCTTTTTTTTGTCCTTGATTTAATTCATTTCTGCTCTGATATTTATTATTTCTTTCTTTCAGCTTGGTTTGGGATTAGTTTGCTGTTCTTTTTCTAGTTATTCCAGGTGTGCAGTTAGATATTCAACTTTAGCTCTTTTTTCTTTTTAATGTAAGCATTGAGGGCTATAAATTTCCCTCTCAGCACTGCCTTTCAGGTTTCCCATAGGTTTTGATATGTTGTGCCCTCATTTTCATTCATCTCAAGATATTACTGAATTCTCTTGCAATTTCTTCTTTGACCTACTGATTATTTAAGAATGTGTTGTTTAATCCCCATATACTTATGAATTTTCCCTTTTCCCATCCATTATTGATTTCCAGCTTTATTTCATTATGATCAGAAAAAGAATTTGTACAATATCAATCTTCTTACATGTGTTCAAATTTGTCTTGTGACCCAAAATATGGTCTATCTTGGAGAAGGATTCATAAGCATTTGAAAAGAATGTATATCCTGCTGTTTTGGGTGCAATGCTCTATAGATGTCGCTTAGGTCTTGTTCAATTATCATATTAATCAAGCTCTATGTTTATTTATCCTCTGTCCAAATATTCTAGCCAATACTAAGAGTGGTGTATTGACGTCTCCAACTATTATTGTAGAGACATCTATTTCTCCCTTCAGTTTTGCCAGTTTGTGCCTTATGTAACTTGGGGCATTCAGGTTAGGTGAATAAATATTTACTATAATCATTTCTTCTTGATGAATTGGCCCTTTTATTAATATATAATGACTTCTTCATCCTTTACAACAGTTTTGCATTTGAAATATATTTTATCTGATATTAGTATCGCCACTCCAGCTCTATTTTGGTTACTTTTTGCATGGATTATCTTTTTCCATCCTTTCACTTTTAACCTGGTTGTGTCTTTACATCTGAGGTGGGTCTTTTGTAGGCAACATATAGATGGCACATATTTTTTTTTTTTATCCATTCTATCAGACTATGTCTTTTGATTGGGGAGTTCAATCCATTAACCTTCAGTGTTAATACTGTAAAGGCATTACTTACTTCACCCGTTTTGTCCTTCAGCTCTGTTGTCATATAGTTCTATTGTCTATCTTCTTATTCTCTAGTTTACCCTTCCTAATAATCTTCATTTCTAAACTCTTCTCCAAATCTTTTGCCCGTGTTTTTCCTTGCAGACTGCAGCACCCCTTTTTAGTATCTCTTGTAAATCTAGTCTTTTGGTAACATAGCCTATCAGTTTTTATTGTCTGTGAAGACTTTGAAATCACCCTCAATTTTGAAGGACAGCTTTGCTGGATACAGACTTCTTGGCTGACAGTTTTTCTCTTTCAGTACCTTAAATACATCATGCCACTTTCTTCTTGTCTCCATGGTTTCTCATGAGAGGTCGGCACTTAATCTTATTAAGTTTCCCTTGTATGTGATGATTTGCTTTTCTCTTATTCCTTTCAGAATCCTCTATCTTTGATATTTGCCATTCTGAATAGTAGGTGTCTCTGTGTAAGTCTATTCAGATTCATTATGTTTGGGGTGCATAGTCCTTCTTGGATATTGATATGCATGTCCTTCATAAGGGTTGGGAAGTTTTCTGTCATTATTTCCTCAACTATTCTTTCTGTCTCTTTTCCATTCTCTTCTCCTCCTGGGACACCCAAAATGCAAATATTTGTGTGTTTCTCATTGTCATTCAATTCCCTGATACCCTGTTCCAATTTTTCCATTCTCTTCACTTTCAGTTCTCCTGTCTTTTCCAGTTCAGATGTTCTACGTTCGTAATCACTAATTCTATCTCATGCAATTCAAATCTGTTACTTTCATTTGCAGGCTTTCAAACTGTTCTTTATGCTCACCCAGTGTCGTCTTAATATCCATTGTCACTTTAGTCATATTTTCGTTCAATCCCTTAAATTGATATAAGAGAGTTGTGTGATTATCATTGATTAATTGTCTTAAATCTTGTACCTCTTCAAGATATTTGGTTTGTTCTTTTGGCTGGGCCATTTCTTTCTATTTCCTAGTATGGCTTGTAATTTTTTCTGATGTCTAGGTGTGATGGTTAGGCTAATGTGTCAACTCAGCCAGGTAATTGTGTCCAGGTGTTTTGTCCAGCAAGCACTGGGCTAATTGTAATACAGGAGCATTTATGGACTTCGATCACCAATGAGTTTACTGCGTGGATGGCTGATTACATCTGCATCAGTCAGAGAGATTGCATCATCAATGGGTGATGCTTTTATCCAATCAGTTGAATGCCTTAAAAGGGAAGTGATTTCAACATTCAGAGAGAATTTCCCAGCTCGTCGTTGGACATCCAACTTCTCCCAGAAACTCATCAAGGACCTTTCATCAGACTTTCATCGGAGCCCCTAGTTTGCAGCCTGCCTGCGGAACCTGGACTTGTGCATCCCCACAGTTGCGTGAAAGACTATTTTAAAATTTCATATTATTGACAGATATCTCCTGTTGATTCTGTTCCCCGAGAGAACCCTGACTAATACAGCTTGGTACCAGGAGTGTTCTTGAGGAACAGAGTCTTAAACATGGGATGTCTGAGGTGGTTCTGGGAGTTTTGTAATTGGCTGTCTACTTTAATCGGACTCAGGGGTACTAATGACTTCCTTTCCAATAATGAAGAGGTTGCTAACAGTCCATGGCATGAGTTGGCAATAGAGATATGCAAAATAGCATCACTAGATTCCCCTACTTCCATGCTTATAAGAAGCAACGATCTGGGTGAGAGTGTTTTCAACACCTTAACAGAATTTTGTGGAGTCAAAAAGTATAATGATGTTGGCTGCCTCCTCCTAGATACTCTGGATACAGTTACAAAAGAAAAAGATGAGCTAAAATCTTCAAATTTGAAACTTAAATGCCTCATGAATGATATGAAAGTTTCTACGTGTGCCTTGAAAGAAAATCTTGTCTCCTGTAGCCACAGACTTGAGATATCTGAGAATCAAACCCAGACTCTCATTGTATGAGTAGCAGAATTACAGAGAAAACTAAAATCTCAACTTTGCAGGGTTTCTGCAATTAAAGTGAAGGCATTGATTGGAAAGGAGTAGAACCCTGAGGATTGGGATGGAGACATATGGGATGATGATAATATTGGTGGGGACACTGGAACCCTAAATGCTGCTGAGACTTTTACCACATAAACCTGTGATGACCTGCCCTGTGGAGACCACACCTTGTCAACCTTGTATCATCCAACCTCCAGCCTGCTCCAGGGAGTCTGGACCTCCTTCCAGCCCTGAGGTGGGTACCAGCCAAATGGAAGCCTGCACTGCCCAGCCTCTGGTCTGCCCCAGGGAGTCTGGACCACCTCCCAGCCCTGAGGCAGGTACTAGCCAAACTCCACCATGTACTGCCCAACTTCCAGTCTGCCCTGAGGAAACTCTTCCAACCCCTGCCTGAAGAGATTAATCCCCTCTCACCAGAAGAAAATGCAAAGGAATGCCCTGGGGTCAGTAGCCTGCAAGACATCTCTAATCCTTCTCCTTACCCACACCCCCCACCCCTTTTCTCTTCGAGACCCATTACTAGACTAAAATCACAACAAGCACCCAAAGGTGAAATACAAAGTATGACCCATGAAGAAGTATGCTATACTCTGAAAGAGTTTTCCAACTTATATAGACAGAAATCAGGGGAATATGTGTGGGAATGGATACTAAGGGTATGGGATAATGGTGGAAGGAATATAAAGTTGGATCAGGCTGAATTTATTGATATGGGCCCACTAAGCAGAAATTCTGGATTCAACGCTGCAGCTCGAGGGGTTAGAAAGGGCTCTAACAGTTTGTTTGAGTCGCTGACTGAAGCATGGACCAAACAATGGCCTAGCATGTCTGATGTTGAGATGCCCGATTTGCCCTGGTATACAGTAGATGAGGGGATTCAAAGGCTTAGAGAGATTGGAATGCTAGAATGGATTTACCATTTGAGACCTGCCCACCCACCCCAGGAATGTCCAGAGGACACACCTTTAAACAGAACTGTGAGGAATAAATTTGTAAAACTAACTCCATCTTCCCTGAAGAGCTCTGTGGTTGCTCTTCTCTGTAGTCTAGATATTACTGTAGGGAGGGCTGTAATGGAATTAGAATCCTTAAACGTTATGGGGATGATCGGATCTCGGTCAGGTAAAAGTCAAGTATGGCAGTTAATCGCCAAAGGCAAGGTGGGGTGTGGCTACCGCAATGAAATGCAGATTCAAAACAGCACACAGAATAGTCTGAGTCGCATGGAGTTATGGCATTGGCTAATAGATCATGGGGTACCTAGAAGTGAAATACATGGGCAGTCTACTAAATTTCTTCTGGATCTGTATAAGCAGAAGAGTTCTAGGTTAAGTGAACAAAATCCTAACTCAAATTACAGACACAGAGAATCACGGCCCCTTAATCAATTCCCAGACTTGAGACAGTTTACAGACCCAGAGTCCCTTGAATGAGGAGAAGGCCAGGTCCCCTTGGGGAAGGATTCTGTTAAACTGCCAAAAATTTATACTGTTAATCTTCCTCCCACCTTTCCCCAGGGAGACCTACAGCCTTTTGCCAGAGTAACTGTGCATTGGGGAAAAGGAAATGATTGGACATTTTGGGGATTATTAGACACTGGCCCAGAAGCGACATTAATTCCAGGAGACCCAAAACGTCACTGTGGTCCACCAGTCAGAGTAGGGGCTTATGGAGGTCAGGTGATTGATGGAGTTTTAGCTCAGGTCCTTTTCACAGTGGGTCCAGTGGGTCCCTGGACCCATTCTGTGGTTATTTCCCCAGTTCCAGAATGCATAATTGGAATAGACATACTCAGTAACTGGCAGAATCCCCACATTGAATCCCTGACTTGTGGAGTGAGGGCTATTATGGTTGGAAAGGCCAAGTGGAAGCCTCTAGAACTGCCCCTGCCTAGCAAAATAGTAAATCAAAGGCAATACCGGATTCCTGGAGGTATTGCAGAGATTAGTGCCCCCACCAGGATCTGAAGGATGTAGGGGTGGTGATTCCCACCACATCCCCATTCAACTATCCTATTTGGACTGTGCAGAAAACAGATGGATCTTGGAGGATGACAGTAGATTATCATAAACTTAACCAGGTGGTGACTCCAATTGCAGCTGTTGTCCCAGATGTGGTATCATTGCTTGAGCAAATCAACACTTCCCCTGGTACCTGGTATGCAGCTGTTGATCTGGCAAATGCTTTTTTCTCAATTGCCATTAGTAAGGACCACCAGAAACAGTTTGCTTTCAGCTGGCATGGCCAACAGTATACCTTCACTGTCCTGCCTCAGGGGTATATCAACTATCCAGCCCTATGTCATAATATTGTCCGCAGGGACCTTAATCGTCTCTCCCTTTCCACGAGACATCACACTGGTCCATTATATTGATGATATCATGTTGATAGGACCTACTGAGCAAGAAGTAGCAAAGACTCTAGATTTATTGGTAAGGCATTCGCGTGAGAGAGGACGGGAGATAAATCCAACAAAAATACAGGGTCCTTCCACCTCAGTGAAATTTCTAGGTGTCCAGTGGTGTGGGGCCTGTTGAGATATCCCTTCTAAAGTAAAGGATAAGCTGTTGCACCTGGCCCCTCCTATGACCAAAAAAAGAGGCACAATGCTTACTTGGCCTCTTTGGATTTTGGAAACAACACATTCCTCATTTGGGTGTGCTACTCCAGCCCAATTACTGAGTGACCAGAAAAGCTGCTAGTTTTGATTGGGGACTGGAACAAGAAGCAGCCCTGCAGCAGATCCAGGCTGCTGTGCAAGCTGCACTACCACTTGCACCATATGATCCAGCAGATCCAATGGTGCTGGAAGTTTCAGTGGCAAGTAGAGATGCTGTCTGGAGTTTTTGGCAGGCCCTTAGAAGGGAACCACAATGCAGACCCTTAGGATTTTGGAGCAAAGCTCTGCTGTCCTCTGCAGATAACTACTCCCCCTTTGAGAAGCAGCTTTTGGCTTGCTACTGGGCCTTAGTAGAGACTGAGCACTTAACCATGGGCCATCAAGTTACCATGAGACCTGAGTTGCCTATCATGAGCTGGATATTATCTGACTCCCCAAACCATAAAGTTGGGCATGCACAGCAGCATTTCATAATAAAATGGAAGTAGTATATATGAGATAGGGCTCGAGCAGGTCCTGAAGGCACAAGTAAGTTATATAAGGAAGTAGCCCAAATGCCCATGGTCACCACC